>JBCIKM010131579.1:0-13881 GCA_039654465.1 Melibe viridis | reverse complement strand
GACTCACCTCGGCACTGTGTCTATACTATTTGCTATTCATTTTCATCTATTACCAGTGCCTGCTCCTCTTTTCTCCATTCTGAATTGAGAAATCACCATGACAACTATAGAAGCATACCCCCACAAGTATGTTGTTTCTGTTTTGTACCTATTTGTGTGTACTATGTCGCCAAGAGAGAAGGAACAATCAAATAGTTTTGTTTGTTTATGTTTGATCAGAGTGAATCGTTCCTGGGTTATTGAGCGGAAGTGGCTTAGCTTGAAACCACATTTTTAGAGTAGCAGATGGCTCAGTTGGTAGGTCCACATTTTTAGAGCAGCAGATGGCTCAGTTGGTAGGCCTGCTGTCCTGGCTGTGGCCAGGTGAATGGGTATCGTGGCAGGTCCTGGGTTTAATTCCCTCCTCTGACATCTTCCTGTTTTTTCCTTTCTTTCTATGGCTTTGACTCACTTCAGCACTGTGCCTTTACTGTTTTCTGTTTATTTTCATGACAACCATTGCAAATCAGTTGTTTTCTTGTTTTACAGGGGGGGTAAAACCATTTTCTAAATCGATCCCGAAGCACATTTTCTCGTTTCTCATAATTTGGCAAGCCCCCCCTGAACCCCCCTTTTATCATAATTTCAGCTCACCTTTTCTTCACCTTATCACTGTCTATCACTTTCCTCATCCACACCGAGATGTGTGCAGTTGTTTACTTGGGGGGTTACAACCGGGCTGCCTCCTTCAAAAAATAGTGCAGAACACGAAGACACAAATATCTGATCAGATATTGCTTGAGGTATTGCGACTTTATACCTGGTCTCTTGACTCACTCTTTCAAGTCTCCACAGCCTTTCAATGTTTTGTGTATGGATATGGTTCACATAGCTTTCGCTGTGGTTTATAACCTCGTGGGTAGAGGAGAGATATTAGAAGCACCCCAAGCGTGGCTGTCGATGTGGGAATTGGGGACGTATTTTTGGATAGAGGGAACGAGAGTCGCCCTATCCCTCCTCTCTGGCTGGTCAAGAGAAATGTCCAGGGGTGGAATAACAAACCTCTTCTTTGAAACCCTCTCAATGCCTCCAAAAAGTCAAATTTGGTTTAGGAAATGGCCCCTTTGTATTCCCTGTGCATAATTGCCAACCATCCCGAAAAATTTGTGAATCTCACAATTTTTCTTAAAATTTGAACAAATCCCGATTTCATATTTGTCCCGTAAATTCACAAATTTTCGCTTTTCCTGAATTGCCGTACCGGGCGTTAACGATTTTCTGAAAAATTATTACGATGAAGCCGTGAAAAACTATTTCACAAATCTTCAGCTCTAAGTAAATCGAAAAGAGTGGTAGTATTGACTGTACCCTTAGTGGCAGAGAAGGGTTTTGTCGATTTCTACTTAGATTCCCGGCCTTTTGATGGGCTGCCAATGCGAGAACCAGCCGTCGCAAAATCAGCACCAGTCGATGCTGGTTCTTGAAGAATTATCTAGGGATCCCACAAATGTGATAAAAAATGATAAATGAATAGCACAAGTTTCCACTCGAGAATAGAACAACCTTGGAGCAAAGAACCTTTCCTCTCCAAGACAATAGGTACAGTATCTTCGTTTTTTGGTCTTTGGAACAACAACAACACTGGCCCTACACATCCACTGTGTTCTCTTCTCACAAAAAGTGCACTGTGAATCGCACAATGGACATTGCACAAATGAAGGAACAATCCTGTGATTTTTCAACAGTTCTCTTGCTTTTTCGATTTTGTTGTGAAAGTTCGCAATGACCAAGAAATAATCTGAATCACAGTTAAAAGCCATAACTTTCAGCAACTGACCAAATTCAAAATGAGTGGCAGTGCTTGTTCGCGAAAAGAGTGTGCATGTACCAGTAAATGACTGGTTCATTTTGATTGGATTTGTTACAATATTACTACGCAAAAAGTGTGTATTTCAACCCCAATTTTCTCAAAACTATTGAATTGCGACAAATTTAATAACAATTTTCAGATTTAGCGTATCAAAATTAGTAAGAAAAAATACTTACCGTTGTGTCTTTTGAGATCGGCAAAATTGTAAAAAAAAAATACCGGGGGTTCCAATGGGAAAAAGAATTGCCAGAGTTTCTAACTTTCAGACTTTTTTGTCATGGCCCATTTTTATATCTACTCAAATTATCCCGAAATTATCAATTGGTTTCTGATAAACACTATTGGTTTTAGAGAGGTTTCGCTAGTTAAAACGTTATCAGTGTAGAAAAATAAATATAAAAACACTGCTTAAGCATTCGATTTGAGACCATTTAACTTATTGAGACTAATTATTCCTTTTTTTCGCTTACTAAAATTTTATTTCGCTGTTTTTTCAGACCTAAATAGACCCCTGACTGACCTCGGGTACATGACCTGTGTTTTTAGGTCATATCTGGCAAGGCTCAATCTTACTCATGAATTATAAGACAATTCGCGTTGGCTGAAGGCAATATTTATAAATAGCATGGCCTGTCAAATCGATTCTTACAAGTTACTCATTTCTTTTTCATAGCGATTCCTTGGATTCATTTGTCATATCCTTTGACGGGGGACTAAAATTGCATTTAATTAGTTACATTCAATGAGGTTGAAGGCCCTGTCTCAAGGAACATGTTGTATTGAGCTCTCACTGGATTGATTGGAGTTAGTTTTGTTTTCCAGGTTTAGTTTTGTTTTCCAGGTTTTATATAAAGCCATCACCGTTCATGGTTCTCTTTTCCTTTTTTCTCAATAGGTTTAAAGACTTTTCTTCACTGGCACACCGGGCATAAAAAGAAAACCAGAGTCATGGGTGAAATTAGTCTTGAAGGAAGCACGGTCAGCAAGTTTATTTCTAGCTTGAGTAAATCAATACAAGCTCTCTGCCATGGATGTATGGATTTTGACACCAGCATTGAGATGGTTGGTTATATCAACATCAACATTGACAGTGGAAATGTTGTGGATTGTGTACTGAATGAGAAAGTGCGTAAAAGTACTGCAAACTCTATTACCTGTATCAGTAACAGTTTCCATGCAAAGAAAGACAAACCCAAACAAACCAAAGATGCTTCTTGTTCTCCAGTTCGGCACATTGATCATGGCATGAAAAGACCTCATGGTTTTATGTCCAGAGATTTTTCTTCCCGAGGTTCAATACGGAAAAAACAAAGACATATTCCTAAACCTGTTTCATCTCCTCATGATTATTACTCATCATCAGAAACAGCCTATCAGCAAGAAACTGCAAGTGCATATTCTGAACAACCAGGTGCCAGTCCCTTTCAACCACCCAACTTAGAAACTAGTGTAAAAACTGAGTATCAAGAAGATTCGACAGAAAGTCTTGACCCCTCAGCATCATCTTCAATTGATGTTTCAGTGAAAAAGGAAAGTGACACTTTTATTAATGAGCAATCAGATAGACAAGAAACGTATGAGGAAGCTGGAAGTTCAGGAAAAAACTCTTTAGAAAGTAAAGTCAAAGATCACAGTAATGAATCCTTTTCTGACAGTTATCGTGCTGAAAATTCTAGTGAGATGGCTGTTGGTTCTTCAAATTTCCAACCAGAATTACGGACAGAGGAAGATAGTAGTACTCAGGAGAGTTCTTTTTTTGGAGCTCACAGTGACCAGTATGCAGCTGGATATAGTCAGGGACAGGAGGAGGAGGATGATTCTCAATTGGAAGTGATTGAGATAGGAGATGACGATGAAGACATGCAAGGATTTTTTGACCAATCAGGTGAGTCAATAAATAGTTATTGTAAGCTGTCTCTTTTTCTTTTAAAGTATACGATAGGAGCAGGCAGGCTTAGGGAATCATTTGTAGAATTTGAAAAGGCAAATGGGTTGTGAAAACTTACTAGCAAGCTGTTTCTTTGCAACCGTCATATTGCTATACAGGGTGGTTTTTTAGGACGCTGTTATTTGTACAATTACATTATCCCTCCATCAGCTCTTTTCCGAAGAAGAAAGAGAAGAAAACAGAGAGAGAGAGAGAGCGCGAGGGGCTTGTTGTGGCAGGCACAGAACAGAAGTTTAGCAAAATATTGTAATAAACTGTACATATTATTTGAACAATTATTGTGCAGTGATCATCCAAAAATTTTGTTTGAATAAATGGTAGTAGCTATTCCTACAGTAATACTGGAAGAAAATGGTGAAGAAAAACACACAGTTTGGAGCAAAATCTTGAATGAAAAGATTGTTGAAGAGAAAGAAAATACAAAACCGCTTTAGGCGCAGAACCGTAGTGTGCATACTATGCAAATGACTGCCCACAGAACTTGCTGAAGTGGCCTATGGTTTTATCTGCCACTAGCAAATGGTTCCGTTCTAGAAATGGGATTAGAATGCAAAGCTTTTTTTCCCCCGAAAAAATATTAGAGGATGCATTTGAAAATCAGATATAATGTTAGGAAAAGAAGAAAAAAAATCGAAGACTGCATGGAATCGATGCTTGCAATGCCAACACACTAACGCTTCGGCTACAGCGGTGTTGACTTAGAAGCGATACAGTATATAATCCTTGATTTTCCTTCTGTGAATGAATTGACTAAGATAGGAACCGATAGCGTAACGTATCACTTTTTAGTGAAGAATTCAACATGGTCGACTTTGTTTTCTTAATTGTTTATTCTTGCATTTACACGGGAAACACAGACTGTGTGAATTCAGAAATAACCAGTCCCAGTTAGAATAACTTCAAATTAGGAACAGGTAGCTGAAAAATTCTTTTTGCAAGGTAACAGGAATTTATTGGCTCTTTGTTAGAGGTTAATAACATTATCATGCTAAAGACAGTCACAAGATTATGACACCATAGCTGGACTGTTGTTTTTGGATCATGACGCACAAATAAACAGAAAAATGTCCGTAATTGACACGAATAGGCTTATGATAAAAAAAACAACTTTTGAATTTGTATAAATGTGACATTAATGATAGCTTGAATAAAAACTGAATTGGAGCTCAACATGCGCACACGTTTTCTACCAGCATCTACAATCATGATCTCAGCTTTTGCTAGGAGTTGTTCATTTAGCATTTCCACTGTTCTTTGTGGAATGGGTCCTTGATTCCTTGCTTCAAGTCCTTGAAGCCTTTTATAGGGGCTGAGATGAATTGTCATATAAAAGAGAGGTTTATTCCGGGTGAGCTTGGGGCGCCAGGCAATTGTTTGCTTACTCGTTTTCGACGCAGTTGACATTTGTGAACTCGACCAGGTTCTTGTGCTTAGTCGGAATGGTCCTTGCCCCTTGCAGGAAGTGCATGTTGACTTGACTCTCTCTTGTAAGTTCTGGTCAAAAGTAATTGACCTTAAGTCATGAAACCAAAATTGCAATTGTGATTTTTTAAAATGTTATTAGCCATCTCTTTTTATAGGCACCATGTTAGATTGAGCGCCATTTGCCTCACAGGGTTTCGAAAAGTAATGTCATAGCAAATTAGCCAGAAGATGTGCACATGTCAAACTGGTGTGAGATAAAATACCAAGAAATACCTGAGCCGTGGCAGAAAACTGGGGCTTTCTATCTTTACTGGTTTTTCAGTTATTCCAGTTATAAATTAAAGCATATTGAAAAAAAAACCCACCCTGAATATTGTTGTTGTGCCACTCACTTGTTTTATGGTGATTAAAAAAGTGACGTCATAGCAAATTAACCAGATGAGGAACACCTGTCAAATGTAGTATGGCACAAAATGCCAGTATAACCTGAGCCTTGGCAGAAAACCGGAGCTTTCTGTCTTTCTTGGTTTTTAGTTATTCAAATTATAAATCTGAGCAGAATAAAAAAAACACCCTGTATTATTCTTAAGCACTGACAACTGGGAAGATTGCCAAACTTAATGGAGGGGAAATTGGGGGTTTCAAAGTCTGTTCTTTCTATCTTTCTTTCTTGAAGCAATTTTCTTTATATAATTATACTTTACCGTGCCCCTTATTTAACCTTTCTCATGTTTCTTGTCTACTCCTATAATGGTTCTTTCTATCCTTACTTAGATTCTAGGGGGATAAATCTGGTCAGAGAATTTCAATCATAAGGAGTGGGAAATTTGGTGTTAATGAACAATTCGAGATCAACTGCTAATGTCAAACACTGTATATAATTCTTTGCTTCTTTAAAAAAAAGAAATGTGGTTATCTGTATTTTGGGTTTGCAGCACAGATACTATGTAATTTTAGTTTTGGCTTAGTATCGTGTGACATCTTTCTGCAAAAAGTTATAAATTCTGTTTCATGTGTTGCATTTGTCACAATTTGTGTGGAGTCGTCTTTGATTTATATTCCTATGGCTGATTATGATAATTAGATTTTAGGGCCAGGATGTGGAATTGCTTGCTTGTCATGGAATAGTTTTATTGTTACATTGGAAGTGTGTGTCAATGTGTTACAAACTTTTGCCAATTTTATCGTTAAAAAAAATGCTTTCTTTGAGGTATATAATATATTGTGTGTAAAAATTGGGAGGTTCATCGGTATTTCGTTTTGAAATAAATGCACTGGAAGACTCTTTTACCCTTTTAATCATGAATGCTTTTTTAATTGAATGTTTGTTGCAATGAGAAAGCAAGTGGTTTGTTTTTTATTTTATTTTCATTATATAAATACTGAATTTTCTGGCTCTACATATTTCATCCTGGATGTTTCAGGGTCTGCTTCTTATCTTAAACAAAGATGAAATGATCGGCAAAAATTATTTGATTAATTTTGTCAAAGATTGAAAAACTTATGCAATGAAGTACCCTAAGAGTCTTTTTTAAAATTGTAATATTGCAATAGGTCATTTATTCCCATGAAACTTGGCAGCACTGCAAATTGATGTGCCATGTGATCACCAGTGAGAATCATTTGACTTTAAATAAATTAGGAAAGGATAGGATAGAGAAGATAATGCCCTTAATCTTTGCAACAGAGCATCACTATCGAAATGTTGTTTTGTTCTTCAAAAAAGATATGTCTTAGGTCAGTGCTAATAACTGAACTGTCTTTCACTGAAATTGGTTGTCCAAAGTCAGAGAGAGGTCGCAATGTTGCATGTAGAGGGAAAACAACTTTGACTCAAACTTTGATAAAAAGTTATTTTTTTTGTAATTAGTGTTTGAATGAGAATTTCAACACAAAAAACTAAAAGCAATGAGATTTTGAATGTTACGTGTGCTGATTAAGGGCTAAGGTCCAGCCAGGTTTTCTTGTAAGAATTATCTTATTTGATTTATTTGCCCTTTTTCATACTACAAATTGCATATGTTTCCATGAAGCAAAATTTCTACTCTTTTAAAGTGCTTGTCGGTAATAAACCCACAAGAATTTTGTGATTAGCATTACAACAACTGGTTTCAACTTCGTTTTCAAGTCAAATTTAGTGGGGAGCTCTTTAATTACGTGTTGACAAATGATTTGAAAGGAATAGAGCTACTTTTGCTTTTTCCTCTCTATATTGAATCCTGGATTTGTTTTTATGCATTCATCTTTGTTTTCATATCCTGTAGAATATTGTGTGTAAATTTGACTGGATTTTTTAAACTACTTTTCAATGGCCTTGTCATTCATTTAACCTTACCGTGTCCCCTGCTGTTATAATTGAATTGAAATATTTAAGTTGAATTTGAATTATCATTATCAGGGAGAGAGTCTTTCTGAGGCTTGGTTGCAAAATATTCAATGTAATAAAAAATTAGTTTGGACGATTTTAGTCTGCCGATGATGGACTGAAATCATCTCTTTATTTTTGGTGATTTTGCCGTGCCGTATGCAACTGCTGTGTCTGAGAAAGTCTGAACATGGCCTTTGATTGATAGTGGGAAAAAATTTTTTTTCTTGGTCTCCTGTTGTATCTTTTAACTTTTCAGCTCACTTGCCCTTAGACCCCTTGTGACCCTTGTGTATAGGGGCCCAAAACCCAAAAATCCCCTAAAATTACTTTAGGTGCATCATCTATAAAAAATGACCTTTTTGGATTCGTATTGTTCCATGGCGCTTTTTGGTATTACAACTTATGGTTAAAGTTTATTAGGGTAAAGAAATATAATTATTTTTACCCATTTGTTGCTGTATTCTCAGCAATTATATATATTCAATTCAAAAAGTCAACTGGCAACTGTAAAAAGTTTTACAAACTGTGTATTATTGATGGGTGCAAAAGAGGAAAATGATAGTTTTGTCGGGTATAAAAATTTCTGATTTAGTTTCCAGAATGTAATACCAAAAATCACCTGGTTCTAGGCACTGAGAATGTGATTGGGCATCATATTCGAACTCCTGGTATGGTCTACCCATGGAGCACAGGCTATACACCTTCTGAGTACCTAACATCCAGAAGGGAGAGAAATATGATTTCTTCCCGATTGTATCGTCTCAACCGATCAAATGAGCAGATAGAGAGAGAAAGACATCTTGCCAGACTTCGTCAAAGGAGAAGAAGGTATGATTATTCTAAAATATTATGTGAAATGAAATGTCTCATTGGATAAGTTTTGGTATTTACATTTCCATCTTATATCCTCAACAGCCAGTGATAAAGAGATGAAAAAAGTCACATTATTTTCAATGATCAGCTTTTTAAAATTTCTGGATCCTTATTTGTCATTTAACTTTTTATTTTCAATGATCAACTTTTAAAAATTTGTCAATCCTTTCTTGTCATTTTACTGTTTGAATAAGTTTCCAAATAGTCAGATCAATGTGACGTTTGCCTACACAGATCAATTGATGGCTTTCTAAAGGTCCTGTTGAAAGAAACTCTCAAAATGATTTACTACTAGCTAAAATTGGAGAGTCCTTGGATGAAGATATTTTTAGAAAAATCTAGTTGTGTGGATTATCTAATATCAAATTGAAATGTTTGATTATCAATGAGCTTATGTTTTCGTTACTCTTTGCTTCCATGATTTCTCTTTAACATTATTTGTTGAAAGTAGTTGTTTTCAAAACTGGGTGAGAATGACTTGCCTTTTAAAGCTGGCAATTTATTAATGTATTTTGTTTCTTCTGCTCTTTTTTCCAGGGCTAAATTAAAAGCCCAGCGGGGACATGCTAGGCAAGCTAATTTACAGGCTTCCTATCATGACAGATGATAGAAGATGGATTGTTGGGAACTTTAGACTGATTGACAATGTGTGACTGCCCAATGCTGACTGCAAGGTCTGGATCAGCTTCCAAAAAAATTGACTCATTTGGGAAGGGAATATGAATTTTTAGCTGTGGAAGTGAAAGTTAAACCAGGATAGAAGCAATAAGCATGATTTGAAAACTCTCAAAATTGATGTTAGGTTGGCATCTACACACTAGGTTGGCATCTACGCACATCTTGAGAGAAAATTATGTATTGTCAGGACAAGGAGTCAAGGAGAGTCATCTACTGGAGAAGCTGAGGAGCCCCATCCCGATGTGGCAGTCAAGAACAGTTGTTGCAGACAAAGGGGGTTGGCATTACCACAGAGGCTGCCCTTGCTTTTCTCCTAGACCTCTTGTCAACAAGCTGGTTGTTTTAAACGTTTATGGCAATTTCTGACCTTTTCATTCCCACACTAACAATGGCTCTCCAAGAACTGGCACTTTTTGGCATGCCTTTGTGGGTCAAAAGTTTTTTGTACACAAAGGGAATTTAAAGATCCTAGATCAATGAACCAAAACTTGAAAGTAGAGACTGCCTGTATATCAACAGCCGTTTTCAAAATTCTGGATTGAATGAATTTTCTTCTACCATTAAAATCATTAACATAGAGATTGAGATTTTAGTTTTCAAAATTCATTTTTAACCTCATTATTCCTTCTGTATTGTGTATTTAATGTTAAGATGTCTATGAAGGAAGTATGATTGTCAGCATTTACTGACAAGTTTTAGAAAAAGTATCTTTGTTTTTATCTTCATGTCTTCGCATCTTTTGTATTTCGAAGGCTAGAAGCAAGAGTTGCTCTGCTATGGTACTCATGGATTGGAATTTGTTGGAGGCAAAAATAACAGTGGGAATTTAATCCATTGGATTGGTTACATAAAACACTTGTTTTTTGACAACTTGTGTGTGTTTATATTTCTCAACAGATAGAAACCTTCAAGAGAACTGCACAAATCCACAAACCCGTCAAACTGATCCACGACAAAACATTGGCTGTGAAACATTTTCATCGAACTCTACATCTTGTCCATTGTGTTTTATTGAGCTGCCATTTCACCATTATCAAAAGCACATGAAGGAAGCTCATCCTACATCTTTCTTTTCTTGTAGCATGTGTGGGAAAGGGTTTACGTGCCAGAGTAATTTGAATCGCCACCTGGCCTCACATGCTGGCAGACGGCGTTTCTCATGCAATGTCTGTGATAAAAGATTCTTACAGAAAACCCATCTTAATAGACACTTGATGACTGTCCATCAATGTATCCAGTGTAGGACATGCTCAGGGGTTTTCAAGACTGAGAATTTTCATCAGCATCAGCTCTCCTGTTCTTCACTGTGATTATTTTCTTTCTTCTGCTTGCTTGCCATACTGAACATATCATTTAATGCTCATATTATTATTTCCAGAGACTGTTCAAATTTTTAAAGCATTATTAATTATTGCTTTCTCTTGTTGAAGCATCGCAAATATAAGTTCCATGTTTTGTCTCTTATTGCTTCCACTTATTGCTTCTCCTCTTAGTGGGATGAATTCAATTTCACCCAAATAATTTTGTGTGTGTCCCGGCCTTGCAATATCAAACTAGAACAATATGGTGATTGGGAAGAATTGAAAATAATCTCTAAAGTAATGTCAAGAGTAGGAGTACATATAATTTTTGTAAGAGAGATTCGCAAGGATGTCAAAGGTCATATGGTTTGACAAAGTACTCTGCTGTTAAATGGAAATAATTAATCTCTGGTACAATAGTATACCAATCGTCTCCTTATTATTCTCTATTTCTTGCCAGAGTTGAGACACGAGCATAGCAGCAAGAGCAATGTGTACCTTTCAGGTGAAACTAGAACTTGTCCAGTTTGTTCAACGAGAATATTCAATAGAAGCCATTATCAAGCGCATATGAAAGAACCTCACCCGCACTCGTTTCCCTACTCGTGTGTAATATGTGGCAAAGGATTTATGACTTCATCTGGATTGTATCTTCATACAGCCGCTCATTCTGGTCGATCTTTTGTGTGTAACATATGTGATCAAAGTTTTTTTCAAAAAATGCATCTTAATCGTCATGTAAGAACTGTCCACAAGTGCATCATTTGTAGAACTTGCTCAAAGACTTTCAGAGTAGAAGAGTTTCAAAAGCATGTACTTAGTTGTAGATAGTGATCTTGATAGTCTTCAATTAAGATTAATTTTGAAAAATATGACAAGTTTCAGGTAGTTTGAGCATCATGACACGCAGCACTCTTGCGTATGTGTCGCGATATTTTAAGGGTAATATGTTGGTATGTTTTTTGAGTACATTTCTTGTTTTGTTTCCTTCATTCTCTTTTTTTGGTATTGAGTGTAAATATATTTTAACTAAACGGATGTGATAGTAATAGATGAGAGACAATCTTGGTTTCATTTACTCTCTCTTCCAGAAGGTCTGCCATCCAATGACCAGGTGACCAATCCCGGTGGTTGTTTGGGCAGGCCAGCTGGCTCGTCTAGTGCTTTCCTTGAGGCCCAACTTATGATGCCACCGACTCCAGGAAATTGTCCTTTCTGTTCCATTCAGATATCTAATAAACACCTTTTCCAAGTTCACATGCAAGAACATCATCCTCAGAATTTCCCTTTCAAATGTAAACAGTGTGGTAAAGGATTCATGTCATCGCCCGGCTTGAATCTCCATGTGGCGTGTCATGCTGGTCGAGCTTTTTCGTGTGGGGTTTGTGATCAGAGGTTCTTCCAGATGGGCCATCTGAGAAGTCATTTGAAATCACGTCATAAATGTGTCCTATGTCTGAGTTGTTCAAAGATTTTCAAAATGGATGACTTTCCCAAACATGTCCTTTCTTGTTCTCATTGAATACCTGTTCATTACATTGTCACCGGTCGGAGGGAAGTTTCAGGTTGATGTGAGAGAATGAGATAGTCTCTTTGCAAGAATGAAGTTGGATAAAATTGTTACTACTATTTAATTTTGTATGAAAATATTCCTTCTGTTACAGGTTGCTTAAAATATTCTGTATAACTATTGTAGGCCCCGGGCCTTTTACTCATAATTTCCTCATAAAACCCAAGGTGTAACAAAAAAGTTCATTTGTCTCAGCAAGAACAAAAAACTTTCAGTGTTTTGTTCATAAATAAATCAATGAAGATATTTACGCCACCACTGTCCTGGTTGGTCTTCTTCTGTTTCTCTTCTTTTAGCTAGAACTATCTTACTTTTTCTGGCTCTTTCTCCAGCACTCTCTTTTCCATTCACACACACACGCTGCTGTTTTTTGTTCAGTTGTCTTGGGTGCTTTTGCATTTGTGGGTGATATTTTTTCCTTGTAAATCATCTCCCTGTGAAATGTCTGTGAGAGATATTTTTTTTCCTCTGTAAATGATCTCTCCGTGGGTCAAAGCCTATCTGCTCTTTTAACTTGGGCGCATCTATGACCCGATTGTCTTGTGGTGCCTTAAAACCATTAACAAGGGAACAAATAACCATTGTACATACAAGTGAGCAGTTGGTGGGAGACATCTATGGTAGGTTTTTCTAGTTTCTTTTCTATTGAAACTGTTTTCTTACTTTTCCCCTTTTCTTTTTTGCCCTGATCTGGTTGTCTTGTTTACATTTCAGTGGTCATCCCGCATTTCATGCTTTTTGGTACAAATCATCAGGTTAACAAATTAAACGTTTAGTCCGGTCACTTTAGAGATATTTGGGGGTCAACCGACAAAAAATTGCAACATTTTATATTTTTGCTGAAATGCAATCTAAAACCCTTCCGACATAACATACTAAAAGTCCCCAAG
Organism: Melibe viridis; assembly: GCA_039654465.1. Classification (NCBI taxonomy): domain Eukaryota; kingdom Metazoa; phylum Mollusca; class Gastropoda; order Nudibranchia; family Dendronotidae; genus Melibe; species Melibe viridis. The sequence continues at coordinate 979 of JBCIKM010131579.1, read as the reverse complement.
CCTAGCTTTGACGAAAGTTTGTCAAAAATGGCATTTTGTTGGCTCTACTTGTGGATAAAATGGTAAGAATATAGAGGAAAATACATCTTTCGCTTACAAAGTTTGTTTACGTTTAAATGCGGCAGTAATTACAACACTTATGGCGGTTTATATTAGAGAGCTTTCTAAATAACATACTAAAAGTCATCTCTACTTGCATCGGAAGATTGTCAAATAGGGTGATATTTAAGTTTTGTGGTAATAAAATAGTAAGAATAAAGAGAAAATACTACTAACTTTTGCTTACGAAGTCCATGAGTGTTTTGATGTGGCTGTATTTACACCATCTATGGTAATAAAGATATTTTGAAAGGCTTTTTAAATAACATATTAAAAGTCCCAAACTCTATCTGCGTCGGAAGTGTGTCAAATAGGGTGATTTTCAAGATTCGCGTTAATAAAATAGTAAGGATAAAGAGGAACATACTAACTTTCGCTTACGAAGTTTATGCAAGTCTGAAGGCGGCTGTATTTAAGTTACCTTGAGTATTTAGATCTTTTGGAAGGCTTCCTGAATAACATACTAAAAGTCCCCGAATCTACCTGCTTTGGAAGTTTGTCAAAAAAGGTATTTTTCTTGGCTCGCGCTTGTGAAACAGTGAGAACAAATAGGATAACACGATCTTTCGCTTGCTAAGTCCGCGCACGTTTGAATGTATTTGTATTAGCGTTACTTAAGGTTATTTAATGTGTTTTGGAAGGCTTCCTGAATAACATACTAAAAGTCCCAGAATTTACCTATATCGGAAGTTTGTCAAATGTGGTGTTTTTCTATTGTTTTTGTTGTTGTTGTTGTTGTTGTTGTTGTTGTTTTTTTAGTTTGCGGCAATAAAATAGTAAGAACAAAGAGGAAAATACTATCTGAGAGAGAGAGAGAGAGAGAGAGAGAGAGAGAGAGAGAGAGAGAGAGAGAGAGAGAGAGAGAGAAAGAGAGACAGAG
>JBCIKM010131469.1:0-13884 GCA_039654465.1 Melibe viridis | reverse complement strand
TGACTCGGGACGGCGAAACCCCCTGTTTTCCTGACCCAGATTTTGGGCGAAGCCATGCGCAGTCAGTGGCATTGCTAGATAATCTCCTGAGGGATTGTGTTCCAGTCTCCAATGGTGCGTAGGAAAAATTAATATTTTATTTTTTGTTGTTTTTTGTTGTTGTGTATATTTCTTATCTCCTTGGGCTTATAAGGCGTCCTTCCTTGCTTACTGCTACTTCCTCATTTTCAATCTCATTATAAGTTAGTGCAAGTCTTGCATCTTTCCAGAGGCCTCCATTCCAGGTGATGCAGCACTTCACTCCACTTCTTCTTTTTCCATAGGTTGAGCCTGCATAGTTGGAAGATCGATCTACACTTCACATTGACTATCAAGACAAGTAGGAAGTTACTGACAAACCTCAAACACTTTGTAGAGGTAAGATCTTCACTGGAACATGGTGGAGTGTTGCATTGTTATTTCTTTAAATTTAGTGACGGAATTCCAATATCGATAAATTCCCTGTTGAAAAGAAAAATGTTTATCTAGCAGGCATAATAATATGATCTTTGACCCACTGTCAGGATGTGATGGATAAGGGACTTCACTTTTGGGCAGGTATGCTTTTGCTTCATGATTGAGTTAGGCAGTGGTTATTAGCAGCACCCTTTTTCCTCTAATCCTATGTACAAAATTTAAAGCGCCTTAACCAACTGATATGTGGAAAATAAAAGTATTGTAAAAGCTTCAACCCTATGTTTTCACTTTTTATATTTTGTGACAAAACACTTAGGACCCAAGTTGGAAATTATCCTACAGATGAATTTGTCTTGACATCAGAAAAGGGTGTTCTGAATAAGGACAGCCATCAAGTTATCTTCGATCAGGAGGAAATTAGATAATGAATCATATATCATCAGGGCTGTCCATTCAAGTCATTTACCTTTTCAGTTCTTTCATTTCTCTATCAATATTTTAGTGATTCCAAATAGAATTCTCAAAATCTGAAGAACATTTTTGTTTTGATTTCTGACAAGAATTATTCATATATAAAAATGGACACAAACAAACAAAAATTATGGTTGGTGGAAAGAACAGTGTTACTGTCTTTAATGCAACATCCATGATTTTTTTTTTTTCCCCAGAATATAATGAAACCCCTGCTTTGACTGAAACTCAATAAGAATGAGGCACTTGAAATTCAAGTTCAAGCCTGGACCATACATCTAAACAGGTAAGGACAATCCTTTTGAACAAAGGCAAGACTTATGTTTGTTTTTATGGTCAGTATTTAGGGTGTCCAGGGACATCGGGAAAGTGGATTTTGGTCGGATAAACGGTGGTAGGGGATATCAGGTCATAATGATTATAGACTGCAACTCCAAGCTTAATTTATTATTCTTCATCGAGATGCTGTCTGTGCAAATTCATAATTGAATGCAAGTATCTAGTACTCAAACAAAATGTATTAATTTTCTCCTGTCATTTTCATTTTCACGCACTTATTAGTTGTAGTTGGCAATAGTGCTCAGTACTTGACTTGTTCTCACAAGCACCATTATTTGTTTTGCCGTCACCTCAAAATGGCAGGCAACCAGTGATGTTGCGAATTATGAGTTGATTGGTTGTATTTTACAATGACTCTTTCACATTAAATGGTGAAACATTTTTGGTTATTTCAGTAAATTTAAGTCTGATGGTGGTTTTGAATATGAGTTTTAATCACTTTTGTCTCTGTTTGCCTGAATTTCAGTCACAAATTCCTTTGTACATCAGCACAGTTCGTTTTTGTTCTTAAAAGCTACTAATGTCAATAAATGGATTATCTAAAGATTCAATGAGAATGGCAGTCCTTTGAGGTCTTTATGTTTTGTTGGGTTTTTTTTTCATCTTTCGAGCTTTTGAGTTAAATTACATTGAGATAAGGAAAGACTGTTATTTGTTTTGACATGTTTGTTTAAATTGTACAATTTGGTTCCCATTAAGCAACCAAATTTCCACACTCGTTCAAATAATAAACACACCATACATACGATGACAGGACATTTGATCCATTATTCGGTCACCTCACCATTATTACATTAACCAACTTAATATTTAGGATATACGGTGGGTGGGTTTTTGGATTAATTTTTTTCCTTCCCTCTTAAAACTGTCAACTTGTTTAACTTTGAAACCATTTTCCCCCTTGTACTACTTTTTTACCTTCAATCTAAGTTCATTGTCAATCTTAACCAAATTATTTTTGTTCAATGCCCTATGACTTGATACCAGTACGAATGATACTATCTATATATTAATTTGATTAAATTTGAAGAGCAATTATGAAGATGGGTCTAAACAAGTTTTATAAGCACTGTATCTATATGCTCCAAACCCACTTGATACAGAGTTATGATATGTTGATTAGTTTTGATAGGTTCAATTTTCTTCCCGTTTTTCTTTGAACATAAAATTGGTAATTTTTGTCGGCTTGGCAGGATTTTTTTGACGCTTGGTTTCCCTGAACACCCTGGTATTGGGTATATTATTTCCCCCTCTCCTCATCCCTCTTTTCTCTTTCCCTCTTGAAAGAGTTGATGGTTATTTACATGAATTTTATGCAACACATGAGTTCCGCGGCAGAGAGGTTTGGTGCTCGCCTCTCAAGTGGAAAGTTCCATGAGTGTCATTTTCTGATTGGTTGTCATTCCCTGGTGATATAGAGGTACAAACACCTGGCAAACTAAAAAGCTGCAGCTTCTAGTCCCATGGAAAAGTGAGATAATAATGGGCTGTTTTTCTGGTGGGAAGCCACTCCTTGGTCCTAAGTAGGTAGGATTGAGCACCCAATCCTTTCGAAGATGGTTTTGGTTCTGTGTGCAAGTTAGGCAGTTATAAATCAAAACTAGTCAGCTGCAAGGCCTCTGTCTGGGCAAAATTCGAAATTAATTCCTCTCACTGACGTTTATACTCAGCACAGTCTGTCTGTTCAATAAAAGAAGAAGAGGAACTAGAGTTGTTACTTTTTTTCTTTTTTTTATCATCACTGAGAGCTAAACAGTTTTTATTTTGTTATCCATATCCCTTTATACCGCCTAAGCAGTGTCGGGACCCAGCTCCAAGGAGCCGCGAGAAATGAAGACAGGCAGAGGATCAGTCCATCTTGTCTAATCTTGCGTGGCATGATGAGAAATACAAGGGGTATTACTCTATCTTAAGCCAAACAATAGTTGCTGTTGCCTTGCTGGGATCTGCTCATTGATAAAGACCAATGAGCCAATTTACCACAGGGCAGAGCTAAACAGTATGTAATGTGAGAAAAAATATTTCATTGGCTGTAAAGATTAAGACTATTGAAACTTATCCAAATCACTGTTTGTCTTTGATTTTTTTTTATCAAAGGCAGCTTTTTGACTGGTTGTTATTGAATTGGAACGTTCTTTGTTGCCAGGTCATTTTAATCTTTTCATTTATGGGCCTCAATAATTTTTTTTCTTCTCTCGACCAGGTTGTGTTTGTTTGCAAGGTCAACTACTGCTGCTCTGTAGGTTCAAATCATCTTTATTAGTACTAAACCATTCGCTAGTGCTCTCTTGCATTATCACAAGGATGTCATTGTTTGCTCAGAGATTGTTTGTCTGTTTGGTGATACTAAGCCTAATCATTAGTGTTGTATCTAGGACAGACTACCAATACAAACGTTACACATACCGCAAAAAAAGGGATGACAAGAAATACAAAGTGGTTCGGCAGCGATGCGAAATTGAGTCGGACTGCTCAGGACTGTGGGGTCCCACTTACACCAAGTGCGTTAGGAAATGCATGTCGGAATTTTGCTACAGTGAACTTTATGGTGAGGATGAATTAGAGGAAGGGGAAATTGATGTTCGACTGAATTCTTTCAAGGGATGTCTGAGTCAGGAAGGAACAGGTAATTTTTAAGAGTAGGAGCAGGAGGAGGCAGCCCTCTCATGTCTCATTGCCTTGTGTTAAAAAACTGTACAGCGCTGCAACAAACTTTCTTCAAACTCCTTGGGACAAAAGAGAAAGTGTTAGGAACTAATTGTTCAAAGGTTGACAAAGAATGAGGATTTTTGTTTGTTTGTTTTTTTTAAATGATTCAGCTTTCTTGACTATTGGTAGCAAAAGTGGTGTGTATAAAGTTTGTTTATATCATGATCAAATTTATGTTTACTGTTGTTATATTCTTTGACTTGGAATAATCTCAGTTGAATGAATGATGAGATGTACTTTGATGTTTACATTATAAAACCTTTCCACTCCCATGTTCAGTGGGGGGTAGAATTGTAATTGTAATCAGGTTTTACTGTGTGTGAAGAATGTAGAAAGAGAAGTGAAAAGTGTACCAACAAATAGGATGGAAGATAAATATGTTTGTATTGGGTAAAGGAAAGATGGAAACTGTTTCAGCGCATGGTTTGTCTGTGGATTGTTTTAAGGCTCCATGACACTCGAGGATCATAGAAGAGCCCAGAAGAAAGGAATGTGATAAAATTAGTTGAAAGAGGAAACAGCCAAACCACAAACAGCAGAGAGATGATTTACACTGAAAAAATAAATGTCATCTCTCTTAACACATATCGACACCACAGGGAGATGATTTACAATGACAAAAAGGAACATCTCTCCTAACAAAAATAACCAATGGCCATCATTCATGACAACATGGTTTAGGAAGACCAAGGATCTTTAAATCCCCTTTGTGTACAAAAGTAATCTGTATGTTTAACTTGTAACCCTGCAGATATGCACTAAAAGGCCTGAAATAAGGGAATATCACTGAGTTGCTAAAAAGACAACAAAAACAGGACATCGCAGAAAAGGGGAAAAAGTAAAACGATACATTCAGTGCAAAAGAAAAGCAACAAGTAGAAGTGCCCACCAGGGACACCCGCAAACTACTCGTGTATGTTTGTGAGTATGAGTATGAGGAGAAGGATGGGAGGTATATGCACAAACAATGAAATGAGAGTATTCATGGAATATTTTCTTTTTTAATTTTTATTCTGATGGTGATTATTGTCTGCAATGAAACTATTATGTATAGCATTGTATTAACGTCATAAGAATTAACACAATAACCATCTCCCACACCCCTCATTTTTTTTTTTTTTTAAATTCAACACAATTTTAAATAATGTTAAATGTGCCCTTGTTGCCAATTGTCAAAGGGACATAACTAGTGCAAATGTAAAGAAGTTTTCTTTGGCTGTTAATCCCTTTATGACCCTCATTTATGTGTCCTGGAGCCCTTAAACCACCAATAAACAAACATTGGAGTATCCTTTGGTGTTAATCTCTTTTCAGTATCTATGGGTATCTATAAGTCCTTTCTGTTATCAAATTGTATCATCAACCTTCCCCTTGGGTGCCTGTATTACCCTTGATTGTTGTAGTGCCTTAACAATAAAACCCCAAACAAACAACCTATCTTTGACAGGCAGATTTCTGCTTTCTGCAGACTGACCACTTACATGAAAATTAGCAGCCAAAATCAAAAAGTTGTACCGAAATCTGTGTAACTTCACAGCGCGTTTGTGAGTTGGTTCATTGTGTGAGAATGAAAATATCAGTTACGACAGGGGGTGGGGAGGACATCAGTATCACCATATTTAACTCTAATTTCATTCCTTGCACATCTGACTTGTGGATGATTTCACCCATTCCACAGTCATCAATATGTGAGACTTCTTCCTGTTGTTTCCAAATTTCCAAATGATTTCACTTCTTGCATTGAGATAGCCAACTGAAGTGGAGGGATAATGGCTGTTGGGTGTCCATGGGCACTTCTACTTCTGTTTTTTTTTTTCTTCTACGCTCAAGCTATCGTCTTACTTCTGTTTTTCTTTTCTTTTACGCTGAAGCTATCATCTTACTTTTTTCCCTTTTCTTGTGTGTCCTGTTTTTGTCTTTTGGTACATTTCCAGAGTCACAAGTTTAACATACTGAGTCATTCCTGAAACATCATGCTGTTGTGAATAATGGCCATTGGTTATTTTTATAAGGAGAGATAATATTTATGTCATTGTAAATTATCTCTGTGGTGTTGATATGTGTTTTGAGAGATGATACTTATTTTTTGGTGTAAATCATCTCTCTGGTGTTTGTGGTTTGATCTGTTCCCTCTTAGAACAAATTCCAGACCTGCCAACCGTCTGGGATTTTCCGGGAGTCCTGGATTGGATTCCCCACTCATGTCAGAACACTTATCACAACACTTTGAGAAAGGCAACCCTTCTGTCTCAATACCATAACAATACTGTGGGGAGGGGGAGGGGGAAGCTGTAGTTATGACTCTTATAGTAATGACCATAGATTGACCTCAGTCACAACTGCTCTACCCTTCCCTCCCCTTCACTGCTCTAGTCTCTCCTGCTTGTGGCTTGTGTTTTGATAATGATAAGTCTTCTCCAACATGGTCACATCACCTGTGACTGAGGGGAGGGGAGAGTGCTGTTTCCTTCACAACAATTTGATACCCTGCGGACTAACCTAATCAGTATGCAAGATCATGCTCTGACTATGGTGAGCTGATGAGCCAGCAGACCACTGTGACAGCTCTCTCTTCTTCTTGGTTTTTTTTTTTTTTTTTTTGGAGGGGGGGGGGGGTGGTTGTGTGTGTTGCTGTTCCCATGTCTCTCACCACTCTGCCAAAACCATCATAATATTACCTGGCTTAGAAGTACTCCTGCAGGGTTTGTGAATCCTTTGAAGCATCAACTAGACTACCCCTTATATGGAAAGGTGATATCTTCATTGCTAAAGGCCAGTAAGGACATTATCAGGTTTAAATACTTCACCTATCAGTTTAATACTCCTTCATATACCAGTGAACTCTTCATTGTTTTTATGGTGTAGTTATTGAGGAGTGGGGTTCTTTACTCTTAAACAAAATGATGCCCTCTGACTGCGGACTGCGCTTGGTGTCCCTGATTGGCTTTGTGAAAAGTTGGCAGGTCTGAAATTCTATCATCTTACTTTCCTCTGGACTCCTCTATGACCCTCGTGTGTGGTTGGGCCCTAAAGCATCCAATTATCAAACAAGCAGTCTTTGTCTTTGAACTATTTCTTCTATCATCTTACTTTCCCATGGGCTCCTCTATGACCCTCATGTGTCATGGGGCCCTGAACCCACCAACAAACAAACAAACAAATTGATCATTTTTACTGAAATGCACAAAGTTAGTACCAGTGTGTACTGCTATTTGACTCATATTTTATTTATATTAATAATAGTAAAATAAAGATGATAAACTGTTATTTATCCATATATGGAGATTTGTTTCACAAACGTGGATGATATTCAATGAATGAATGAACTCACTGATTGCACAAATGGATTGTTGTTGTTATTCAAATGGATGGTTGCTCAAAATGAATGGTAAAACAATTGATTATAATAACATAGAATAAGACAATTTATTGAAGTTCTCAGTCTCTCACTTTGCAAGGAATATAAATTATTATTAAACAAACATGAAAACAAAAACAGGATGATTTTGATTTCCTTTGACTTTGGTTTATTTACTTGAAAAATGTACAGTTCATTCAAACAGCTTGTGTTTTTGTTACAAATGGAGTATTTTGGATTAAAAGGGGGTGGTTTTTTGTTTTTGGCACCTGAGTCTACTGTGCACTGTAATGACTTGAGCAGAGAATAGCTAATGTGTCTTCCAAGCAGCTCAAAGGCATCAAAATATCTTTGCTGTACTCGGTAACAAACCTGTGACCTTCTGCTGGGTTGAGAGACAAGCACCTTATTTCTCTGCCATTGAGCCCCCACCCCCCCCTCCCTTCAGTGTGATATTACATTTTCATGAGCAAAACAAAAATCTTCTCTCCATTTGCCTCACCTTGCCCAGATGTGAATGAACACCTAACCTTAAAAATAGACATAAGTGTAATTGTATATAACAGGCTGCAGGTAAGTTTTGTACAGTGTGACTCGGTGAGGTCATGTGTTTCCTGATGTTTTGACCAAGGGGTGATTAAGTCAGCCTGTGTGTAGGTGTAGTGTAACTTAAAACACCATGAGCATTGTGTCCAGTGTCACCCTGGATGTCAGCGCTGAAAACAAGGTATGATTTACTAAGAGCTTTATCACCTACACACCGTCAACAAACAGTATAATCATTATAATAATATGAGTTTCGTTCAGTAGCAGTAGCAAAGGTATAAAATGCTAAAAGTAAAACAGAAACAAAAGTAAAAAATTTACATTATGGTCTTGTGGAGACGTCCTCCGTAACTATTATGACTAAATCAGTGTAATTTTGTTTTGTTTTGTTATCCTTATCCCTTCATACTGCCAAATTAGTGTTGAGACCCAGTTCCGAAGAGCTAGGAAGACAGGCAGATGATCAGTCCACTGCTAAATCAGTATAATACTAATTACTAATACAGGACCAAAATAGCTTCCCTCCTATTTATCCCTCAATGTGTTTAAGGACCTAATGAGAAGACAAGACATTTTCATTCTCACAATACTACGTACATTGTTTGTTCTACGTTTATCTCCACTTGAGGGGACTTCCTGGTTATGGATATATATCTAATATTATGAACAGAAAGATGCTTTAATTTCATATACATACTATATGAGTGGGGGGGGGGGGGGGGAAAGGAGGGGCTTGCCGGTATTGTTTAAAAGCAAAGCGCTAAGTCATCAGATTTCATATTTTCTTGATTTTCACATATTTCAGTGGTAAAGGTCTGTCTAAATGTCATCATGGTAGGTAGTTTCTGATTTTTATTTGAAGCCATTTTTACCCTTTTTTTTTTTAGTTCTAAGCAAACAAATAAAAAAAAATTAAAAGACTTCCTGTTTTTGAAATAAATGGAAAGCAAAATATACCACTGGAAAGAGCAGGCTTTTCGAAGCAAAATGAGACTATTTTTAGCCACATCTGTAGCTTGTTTGATGGTACGGCACCAATTGATTGAAGTCGCTCGTGTAGGAGTGTACACTTTTAATAGACGTTCTCTGTTGCAATTACTCACAATATTCAAGCACACATAAAAGAAAACAAACATTAATGGACACAAACAAAACCCAAACGGTAAAAAAGAAGAACGCCTGTTCTTTATTATGAATAGAGTTTAAAAACTGTAGGTATGGTGGTTATTATAAAACACCCTTAATACAGTTGTCATGGACGTTGCTTGGTGCTATAATTTTCCATATATGCACAACCTATTTTTTATATTTTTTTGAGACAATTTATTTTTCTGTATTTATTTACATTTCTCTTTGGCTTTGTCTTGTTCTCTCGACACCGTATTCATACAATTACAATTCCCACACTATTAGGTGGCCCTGGTGATGTGAAAGAAATTCCTGAGTAGACTACTTTGTAACAAAAAGCAAAGTCATGTGATACACACATTAACAAACAAAAAAACAGGGGCAGACACCCTCCTATTTCTTCCATTCTTGTAACGCTCAATTGGCTAAAACACATCATTCAATATTGTTCACTCTCCAACATCTTTTGTGCGCTTTTTATTTTGTTCAATTCTAAAAAATTAATAATTTGAGGGAATAGATTTGACAGATACATTTTGATGAGTTAATAATTACAAATTCTTCATAAAGTTGTGAAGTAAAGGAAGCAAAACCACAAGATGAAATTCAAAATTTCATCAATGCTCAGAAGAAATTTAATACCGTAAAAAAAACATTTTGTCGTTTGAAAAAGGTTCAATAGTGGTTTCTCGAAAACAAAAAAGAGCCAGGACCACTCTTGGAATTTTTCCCGAGCAATTGAACATTCAACTATGTGAATTTTTTATCAAAGTGGTTAATGCTGAAAACTATGATGACTATCAGCCTTCCATCCTGGACAGTTTCAAGGCTAGTGTTGAGCAACACCTTAAAGAGAAAAATTATCCGGAGTCTCTGATAACATCGGGAGTATTTTTCAATACAAGAGCGGCTCTAAAAGCACGCAAAATTGTTGCAAAGAAAGAAAAAGGCCTTGGAAGAAAAAGTAATGCCTGTGAAAGAATACAGGTTGGAGATGAAAAAATGTTGATAGAAGCAGAGCAACTGGGAGACAGAACACCACAAGCCCTTCATTTTCTTTACAAAAGGTTACGACCTTCAAGGTCGCCAAGACAACAGAAACATTCGTTTTGATGACATCCGAGTTGGCACAACTACAGACAGTGAATACCTTGAACTGAAGAAAGAAATTCCAAGACAATGGACGGTACAAAACCGAGAGACTTCCATCAAACAACACCAAGAATTTTTGCTCTGCCTCATTTCCTTCTCTGCCCTGTAAAACTCTATAAGCTGTTTTGCAGCAAGCATCCTCAAGGCTTCATGTCCCAAGATTCACCCTTTTTTTTTTTACCCAAGGCTTCATGTCCAACGATTCACCCTTTTACATGACTCCCATTCCCAATAATCGACTTGCCCATAACAACGAGGAATCCTGGTTTTATCAAAGTCCTATGGGGGTGAACAGCTTGGGAAATTTGATGAAGAGAGTCTGACTGTCAGACTGTAGGCATCAGCAGGAAAAAAACAAACCATTCTCTTCGCAAGGTGGTGGTCACAGAGCTGTCTGAAGCTGGCATTCCAGCAACAAAAGTCATAAAGATAACAGGCCACAAAAACACGTCATCCCTGCAACTGCAACACTATGACATTCAATGGTCTCAAGGACGTCAAGCAAAAAACAACCAGCGCTATTCTGTGTGACACACCAAGCACACGGCAGTCAACCGGCACAGTCTAATTGGTCTCATCTACCTTTGCAACTGTCGTCAGTGACAAAGTCGATAATGACCTCACCTCGATTTTTAAGGAGCATCTTTCCATGGATGTACTTTTCATGTCCACATAATTGTGAAAGATGAGTGAGAAACAAACAAATATCATTCCGAAATTAGCCTCTGGCTGTCCCCCAAATATGTGTTCATCTATTGTGGTGATAATATTGACCTAGTCATCAATCTGACGTCATGTCATTTGCATTTATGTATTCATACATCATTCCGCCACTTACATTATATAACTAGAATCAAGTAATGCAACTAATTTATTTAAAAATGGTTTGTTTTGTTTTAGATTTGATTATGGTTTATCAATTTGTAAAGATGTGCCTTTCATGGGGAATTTTTGAAAAATCAATTAGTAAGATGTTTTATAATACACATACTGAACTCTATGGGGCTATATCCTTACTCGCATTAAGCACTCCCAAAATCGTGCTTAGAACTATAGAACTCGTGAAGATTTTTTGCGCTATATCATTCAGTAAGTGAATATTACGCTACGGCTGTGTGAAGTTGACAAGCTTTGGAAAAACTAGGACCCATAAGCATGTTGACCGGCCAGTTTGGAGTACCTACTACAAAACAAACCTGCAATCCAGGCAACTGGATGAGATTTGCCTTGGCCTAGAACAATAACTATACAAACACAAACCAGAAAGTTATTTGTCCGATGGAAAACAATTATTCCCAAAATGAATCAATATCGAGCTTTCATGTGACTCTTGTACAAATCCTCTCCATTAATTTCATGGCAAACTGATGCCTCCAGTTGACTGTTTCATGATGATTCAGTTTTAAAAGGTTTGCATTTTGTTGGTTCCATTTTCCTGAAGGTGAGGTTGAGCCTAACTCCCAGAGCTTTTGGGCGTTTAGGCAGGCTGTGGTACCAAAAGGAGTTTGTTGGAGCCCTCATCAGTAACAGACTGCCGCTTTCCAGCTGAATCGTCAATTTGTCAATGTGCCTTTTCGCATGTTTTCCTCGACAATCTTGATGCTTGTAAACAAAGTCCCTGGTCTGACCTAGAGAGAGTGAGGCAATAGGATAGTCTGCACTCAGATCCTTCTCGTCGTCTTTGTGTTCTCCCATATAGTCATTCCCATTCTGGTATCTGAGGACATAGTAATATCATACCACATTTTTCTTATAAAAGGGTGAATGTTTGGATTACAGTATTAGTATTGGCATCTAATCAACATACACATTCTTTTGATTTGCTTCGATTTATTCGAAAAGTAGACCCCTCTACATTTCACAATAAAAATAAAATTTAAGATTTAAAAGAATAATGCAGTCCCACAACAAAGTTATCTTTTGCGTAGTGCTTGAACTTGAACATCAGGCAAAGCAAGAAATTGAAATGACAACACATCTTCCAAAACTTATGCACTTCACTGACCTGACAAAAATTTCAATTACAAATTCCCTTAATTACAGAGCAACATACACTCTATGAGATTAAGACAAGAGAAAAGGTTCGAGGAAAAAATGGTTGCGGATAGACAAGGACTGAGGATTTTTAACATAGGACATAGGAGAGCGTCTGACACATATGAGAGTTCAGCAGCTAAGCTTTCCATATATGCAGATGGCACTATGCCTTCCTTTTATTCCAATGACGTGATGAAACAATCCTCTCCAAAGTAGAGCAGTCATATTTTGAGGCAACAGCCTGCTCTAGTCATCATTTCAAACCATGAGAGAGCTCCACCCAAACACAGTGTGAATAAAAGTCACTCCCCTTCTGGATGGAAGATCCAATGCTCAAATCCCGGCCTAAGAAGATAGTTTGAAAGTCCCTCTCTGGCAATGGGTTTAAGTTTGATAGCCTGACTTTCTTTTTTATTTTTCTTTACTTTCTGTATTTATTTATCTTTCTCTATGGCTTTGTCTTGTTAACCTCTCGACACTGTACTCATACAATTACTATTTTCACAATCTTTGACTTTCTGATATGATGTAAGAGTATTTTGCAGGTTGAGAGTAGAGGCAAATTATTTAACTGCAAAACCCTGAAAAAAAATTAGTTAATCACCAATCTTGAACAGTCATTGAACAATCAATGAAATAAAATCACTGAAACTGTCAAATGACTTACCGTTTCTCTGATTTGCTTGGTGGAAAATTATGGTAACACACCGAGTTCTTTTTATTTAGAGCTAAACATTTGAACACGATTTTCTAAAAATGTGAATTTTGAACTTAGAATAATTTGCCTCTCAACCCGCAATTTGTACCAAAGAAGAGTTAACTTAAAATGTTTTGGTCTGCTTGTGGCTTGGCAGCTCCACAGTCTGTATGGTGACAGTGACAGTCTCACCCCGTGCCTCAGGGCATGAGTTTGATTTGCCATCATACCAACAACACAGCGACTGGCGCCTAAGTGGTCCAATTCTACAGAGCATGAAGAGAAATTTCATTTCCGTGATTAATGGAGAGATTTTGTTTCCTTTCGTTTTATTTTTAGTGGTAGACATCTTTTTTTGTTAGTGGTAGACAAAACCAATCAGGACAGTTTCTTGTCCATCTTTGTGCAACAGGGTGCTTACCCGATTTACCTTCTTCCTTATGTCTTAGGTACTTACTTACACCTTGACACTCTTGTGGGAGATAGGCGATCAAAAAGTGATTTATTTCCATCTCTTCTCTTGCAACATACATTTTTAGCTCATCCTTTGCCCTTCTGTTGGGAGATCCTTTAAAATTTAAAGCAACAACTCAAAGTATTCTGACAGCCCCTGAGACTAACCTGTTAACCAATACAAAATTAAAATCATATCCTGATATCCTTGAGATATCATCACGCATCTGAAGTAAGAGTGGAGACCAGGGCTTGGCGGGGACTGTGTTGCCAGAGAATGTGTATGTCAAGCCTGGATCCCCAAAAGCTGCCTGCAAAAAGACAAACCATCAGATACAAAATGGGTAATGTAACTTTCCATTGGCCTCCAAATCTTAATTATAAATAATTTTTTTTACTGCGGATGTAATTCTATTAATTCTAATATTAAAATGATTTTGTTCTCTTCACTTACTTTTTTTTCTTCCACAAATAACATTCGTTACAACATGTCAGAAAAGTCCCTCTGAAATTTTAACAATAATCACCACAACCCCCC
>JBCIKM010131359.1:0-13884 GCA_039654465.1 Melibe viridis | reverse complement strand
TTACACCTAAAATTTCTATTTTGTATTTCTTAGCTTCTTCTAAAAGTTTTATCTCTTTACCACTAATAGCCCTAACATTCCACGTAGCCAGGTTCATAGTCCTTGTACATGCATGGGTCAAATCTGGTAAGGCAGTCCTTGAGTCTGTATTAGTCTTGTTTCTCTGAACTTAAAATATTCAGGGAAGCAGGCAGTTACCCTACTGTCCCCCTTAATAAATCTAGCCTACCAAAAATTTCTATGAAACAAGTTTAAAGCATCTGCATATTTTGGTTGTGATTACTGAGTCTAATTCAAATCAATAAGAAAGTTGTTTTGTTATCCATATCCCTTTATACCGCCTAAGCAGTGTCGGGACCCAGCTCAAAGGAGACGGGAAGAACTCTGGCTCACAAGAAATGAAGACAGACAGATGATCTGTCCACCGTGCCTAATCTTGAGTGGCATAATGAGAAATACAAGAGGCATTACTTGATCATAAGCCAAACAATAGTTGTTGTTGCCTTGGTGGATCTGCTCATTGATAAAGACCAATGAGCCAATTTACCACAGGGCAGATCAATAAGAAAGTAAATTATTAAAATAATCTGGGGATCTCACCTCGTGACGTCTGAAAAAATCCAAGAAATCTGATAGGGAGTTGACCACCATTGACCGAAGCTGAAGTGACATGAGTGATGAAACACAAGAGAAGAATTCCTGGATAAGCTCTGTGTTGTCATTTTCCCCTGGTGGAACCAAATCCTGCCACAAATGCTTGTGGTCCACAAACAGCTTGGCGCATGTTGGGATCCATCTTGAAAGATAAAAATTCGAAAAATTGTTGCACTTACCTCAAAACACATGCAGAGCAAAAGTTTCATGATAGTAAATGAATGAACCAGAAAAAAAACCCCACAAAAAACTCTTTTGTCCCAAAAAAAAATTCCTTTATAAAATTAAAATGATTACAAGCATTTGCTTCCTTCAAAAGATGAATGTAATGTCAAAATCTCAAGAAAATTTTTTCAAAAGTAAATGTTCATGAAACATTTTTTTTCAATTGACAGCTTTTTTAAAGATGCATTCAAGTTAATGAGTAAGGAGCTTTAAATGGAACAAAATACATTTAAGACAATCATTTTGACCATAGTTGTTGTTTTGAACCTAAACTTCCAGCAAACAACTCATTATTAGATAACAGAAATTTTGTTTGCATCTTACCACCAAAAGCAGCAATTTTTAAAAAGTACCAAATGGTTTAAAAAAATATCTTTATGTATTTTTAAGTATTTGCATAAACTATTGATCATTTTATATGTGAGTATTTTTTTGACTCTCTCATGACTTTTTTGGCAATAATTAAGCTTACGTTTTTCTAAGAAACTCATGAGCTTCCCAGCACTGCGACTTGACAAGAGCTTCAAATTCAATTGGAAGAAGTGGAAGATCTGCTTCCAGCAATGTGTTCAGATTTACAAATCGCAGGTGGCAAAACCTGAAATGGAAATTAAAGTTAGTGAAAAGAAAACTTTGTTCAAGATAATATAAGATAGAATGGGCAAACTTTTCATAGAATATGAAAGAAATCTTATATTTCTTGGCAATATTCACCAAGGAGCAAACAGCTTAATGCCCATTTTTGTGGCCAAAGAAAATCAACCTAAATGTCAAGAATAACGAATATCCTGCAAAGTAACTGAAAAATATTCATTAATCATTACCAAAACAGAAAACAATTAACAGATCATTAAGCATACAATGTATGTTACAGATGATATCATACAAGCACTACATTTATTTGGTTAATTTGTTGAGGACAGTAACCAGGTTATGCTGCAACAAGTAGAAACATGGAGAAAGAGAGGACTGGGCACTCACTCGTTGTACCACAGGTCTTGTAACTTCAGCATAATCGGATTGGTGATAAACAAATGAGTCTCATTTTGAGACTTCTTGGACATGTAAGTCATATGCCATGGTACTGGTGCTCTGATTACCCTATAAGGAAAGAAATTAATGACATTTATATAAAAGTCAAATAGAACAGATAAAGAAACACATACACTAAAAATATTCAGACATTTCTAGAAGGACTGAAAAATGATTACTCCCTCTGAGGCCATCTTCTTGAAAGAGGAAAATATATCACTATATAAATTCAATCCTTGTTCTTTTGTCAGAGTTCAACAATTTAAAACTCTGCACTGATAAACATCAAAGAAAACTCAAATTACAAACAAAAATCATTTGCACTCGGTGAGATAAAAACTATAATGGGCAGCAATTTAAGATGCTTAAAAATATTTCAGAACAAATCACTTACTTTTGAGGGAATACTTTGGGAGTCCTTGAAATATGAAGTCTTTTCTTTTCCTCCTCATCTTGAAGCACGTAGTCGACTACAAGATACACACACAAAAAAGGAAATAAATGCAGTCTATTTGAACCAATAATTTTGTTTCAGATAACAGACCTTTTCCCTACAGAATGATTATGCCTGAAACAACCAGAATAATAATAGAAAGCCATGCAAGTGCACAGTATCAGCCTTCACTAGAGACACTGAACAAAACAAAAAAGGTCTAAAGCAAATTATAAATGCACTTCAATTACTTGCTCCTAGTAGTGATATCTGACTTTAAGGATTACCCTTTGAGAATCAAATTAATGAATATAATAATATAATGGTACTTTAACACTGGTTTTAAAGAGTAGTACTTGTTTTCCAGTTTAAATTATCATGGTAGTCGATAAGTGATGAGACTGGGTCGATTGAATTCGTACTGTTCAAGCATCCTTGATGAATGAATATTTATCACTTAGCAAAACCCTTTTCCACTTTGGGTTGAAAAGTAGAGGGTGAGAGCTACATCATAATAGCCAATTTAAGGCAGTCACTCAACCACATTTTGCAAATTTTGCAACACACATTTTTTTCAGATCTTTGTAGCTGTAACAAGAGTTTCTTTTAGAGGAAGGCAACATTTTGCTTTAAGTGTACAAAATTATTTTTGCTAAAAAAAAAGTAATACCTAGTCCTCCCACATCCTCCACAATATCCAGATTTATTGCTTTGTTATTTGTTTTTTTAATTTTCAAAGACTTAAAATGTCTCTGAAAGGCCAACATTTTCTAATAAAAAGAAAATTTGTGGAGAGTGTTGAGGATCATCCCAAAACAGAAGATGTACTGATGCTTCCAAAAGCTCAAACGAAATTAAACTTCTTGTGATGATGGCCAAGGTTTGAAGGTGATAATGAAGAATAAAATCTGAGGCACACTGTTTTTATTTTACAGATTCAGTCTAATCACTTATTGACTGTAGTCATACCTATGCATTTCCTGGAACTCATTTCATAATCTTTGGCTACTTCTTCTCTCAGATCAGCACACATGGGCTGGAGGTGTTTGGCTGTGAGGAGTTGTTCAGGAATCCTATCCTCTATGTTTTTCAGCTGTTGATTAGGTTGGGGAGCCAACATGCCAACTGAAATGCCTTTCCTGATGTAGTAATAGTAACGCTATCGAAGAAAACGAGAAAAACAAAAAGGATTACAAAAAAATATAAGCAGAGATTCACAAACAATAAATTTAGGGTGCTTATTATAATGGTTTTAATTTAATGAATTATATCATATTTCCTCAAGAGCTTTGACAAGAGTAACAGTTACCAATTTTAACCTCAACAACAAGTAAGAGAAATGAAATACATAGCTCTTGCTTTTCTTAGGAAGAATACTTTCATGAAGTGAAATGAAAGAATGAATGAATTTCAATATAATGTTGCTTTCAGTAATGATGACTTGGAGCTCTTACCTCAAAATCTCTTTCTGAAGGCTCCCTAACATTTTGATTTTGCTCAATTTCAATTGCAGCCATGATATTCATCTGCTCTGTGGGGGTCAAGGGTCGACTTGGGGGTAAATCTGCCACATCGTAACTGCAGGTAGAAACAGATTGTTGAAGACTAAGAGCAAGAAAGCAACAGAAAAAAAAAGCTATCCAAAAGATTCATTCTCGTTGAAAACAAGAAAAAGAACTATTCAAGGTGCAAAGGTTAACATATTATCTAAGACTCTGTGGGCTCCTTACTTTCTGAAATTATAAAACAGTTTGTAAAAATTGGTTGACTTAGAATTATCCCACTGCTGCGAGACCGAATGAATCCTCTTGAAATGTCTAGGCTTTGAAACAATATACATGTAACACAGACCATAATTTAACAAAGGAAAGAAAGAGTCTGTCTCTACCACCCTCAAACACAAATCATAAGTAAGAAAATAGTCCATAACCCAACCAACCTCCTCTGAAATATTAAAAATGTCTACCTGTCAAGTTCCTTTACAGCTTTTCTTTTTCTGCTTGGTCGTCTAGGACTTCCAGCTTCATAAAAGAAAGGGATTATTAAAATCATGACCAATCCTTGCAAAAAAACATAGTTCTTCTCATCATTAAAATCATATTCCATTGTTTAGTTTTCAATATAAAATATAAACTCTAGTAAACTGTTATTTTTATAAAATCTAAGTGTAAATTTAGAAGCATAATTCAATCAATGGGATTTTTAATTAACATAGTTTTTCAAATTGGTTCCTACCAAGCGTTGTAAAATTTATACCATGCATGACCTATCATAGGGATGATGAAATAAGAGAAACCATTAAGATAACATAGAGTATTGCTTTACAGAAACTCAATTTCATGAAAGATTTTCTGTTTCTAGCACATGGAATCTGGCTATAGGGGCTGTTCAAATATAATCTTACACCTTTTGGGGATATTTTATCCTCTCCTTCTCCCCAAAATATTACAGTATAATGGTGGACTTTAAAAATGCATCCAATGTATGCAATGACTGTGCATCCTTCCAAACTCCATTTGTCATGGACAAACCCCATTTCCTCAGGTTGCAAACTTTTATCTTTTTTAAAAAAGTGAACACTTCATGCTTGTTTGTACAGCATGTGCTTCCAAGCAAATTTCATCAATTGCAACTCTACAATGGCATTGACTAGAATGAAATTGGATATGACTATTGTCTGACATCGTCAGAGAAAGAAAACAGCAAAACTGCAATAGTTTTTGGATGAAGTAGAAGCTATGGATAATATGCCGAAAAAATTGCCAACAACTTAAAAAAAACCAACAAAAGTATGTTGTGATTGTGACGCGAGTCTTTCCCAGAGTGTAAGATCTTGTGTGCTTTATTTCTGTAGATTACACATTTCATCTTTTTTGGTGTGTTTGTGTGAAAAGTTCATGCTTGCACATCCAGCATATGTGCTGATGCAACTTTTGTCAATTGTTAAACAACAACAGCTTCAGCTTGAAAGAAATTGAATTAGATTACTTTCTGACTTCTTATGAGAATGAAAACAGTGAAACAGACTACTTGTTTCTTTAAAGTTGTTGAGGAATGACTTCATCTATTTATCTACTTGTCTGCCTGTCTGTCTGTCTGTGTGTCTGCTTGTATATCTGCATGTCTTCATGCATGTCAGTGTGTCTGCCTGTCTGTATGTCTATTTATGTATTGATCTATCTTTCTGACTATCTATCTTGGATGGCTCAACTCATCCATCTACCATTTTTTTTTTTAATCTGTCAAATTCATTTGCTTTTGTTTTACCTATCTATTAAGCAATTCATTTGTTATACTGTCTGCTATCCACCAGTGGCTTTGTTAGTATGGTCTATATACAGATGTTTTGTTTTGTATTTTGTTATCCATATCCCTTCATACCGCCTAAGAGTTGTCAGGACTCAGCTCCAAAGAGCTGGAAAGAACTCTGTATTTATTTACCTTTCTCTATAGCTTTGTCTTGTTCTCCTCTCGACACCGTATTCATACAATTACTATTTTCACAATCTTTGAAGAAGGAATGACTGATCATTTTAATAATTTTTCACATAATCTCACAACACAGTCACAATTAAATAACTAAATAGAGTTGAGTAGGGAAGAACAGAAGCAAAAATTTGGGAGCAGACATAGCAGGTATTTCTAGTGGAGGAGCAAGCTTGGTTAGTGGCAGGGCAATATATGGTAAATTGTGTGCTTTTATTTTAAAAACAGTGAGAGGAGAAAAATCGTTATTTGTTCAAACACCATTATGTCCACAAAGAGTACAACAAAAGCTCTCATTACCTTTTTAAAGAGTTTATTATAAAATGTAATAGTATTTAAAATTTTCAATCAATTTCAAAGCACTATGAACTAAAAGGTTTAACATTTTAAAGATGTACACAGTATGAATATCAAAGAGTTTTGTTATAAAATTTCATACATTTTTTAAACAGCTATCACTTGTAAAAAGTGTGCTTTCATATCAGAAATGAAGAATGAAATTTTAAACAAAAAAGGACAAAAAGCAGAAGAAAAAAAATTGAGTGCGATGGAAAGTCATTATCCTACGTTAAAAGAAAACCAAGCCCAAAAAAACAAACTAAAACACAAATACGGGGATCTGGAAATTTTGAGCAACTACTTTGCTACCATTTTTTATACATTGAAATGGAAAAAAAAGCAAAAAAACAAACACAAGCTATTTGCCATTTTGAAGCAGAGGGTAAGGGTAATTTAGAAAACGGTGGGGAGTTGTTATCAAAATAAGTAGTTAGTACTGTACATTGGTGGCCACTCATTTGTGAAAAAAAATGGCATACCATCATCTGGAATTGGTGGAAGAACACCGACTGGAAAATGAAAATAAAATAATGACAAGAATGAATATTTGTCTCACATTTTACTAATCAAAGCCTTTTGGAAATTATAACAGATGTGAAATATGGCTCCCTGGAAAATCTTACTTGTAAATCATTAGGAATTGTCAAAAAAGAAGGAACATTTTTTTTACACACATATCAAAGATATTAAGAAGCGTCAATTGTAACATACCGCTTGTTTTTGATTTTTGCAACTTGGCAATATTCTTCATTTTGAGGTGCATTGCAGTTGGAGTGTAAACATTGGCAATTGATTCACTTGGAGTTCTATCAAACTTCTGTTCCTTGAAAGGGGCAGCAAGAGTCCATGATGTTCCCTTCATTAAGGGTGGATGCTCACTATTGCGGAGCACGATCTATAAAGGTAAAAGAAGAACTTGGTGAGAAGACAAAAATAAAAATAAAATAGACAATGTTCATATTTTTGAGGAAGATGAAAAAAGGATATTAATTTAATCAATGATACAAAGCCGCCGCAGGTATTATTCAATTTCCAGCTAGTTTTTTTAACTTACATCTTTTTGTTATTAGATCAATTAATCATCAGGCAAAGAGCTGTAATGAAATTTTGAATGTAGGGTCATACCCAGGATTTGGCTTCCATAGATATTTTAAAAATTTTATTTCAAATCCAGTTAAAACTTTTCAGAGACAGTATTACAGCTTCCATCACCCCTGACCACTGCTCATTTCATGGTATTCTTCTGAGACTGCAAACTTTCTATCAATTTAAAGTTTGCAGTTAACTAGCCTAGTCAGTGCCAGTTGTTAAAACAAAAGTTAACTCTTTGAATCCATTTTGCAGGGGACACTGCTATGGCAACTTGCGCTGTGGTCATTCCGCCGGTGACTTTGTCATGGTCGTAAGGTATTCTTGCATTTAATTATTAATTTCTCCAAGCTGCAGGTCTCCATATCTCTGATATGGGACCCCGTTTACTGATAGATAATCTGGACAATTTTTCTTTTTCCTTTTTTTTTCATGAGCGTTTGTGGCGTGTTGTGCGTGTGTGTGTTTGAGAAAATATGTTAGATCATTTGTTTGTTTGTGACCTTGTATGGGTGTGTTGGTCACCTTAAAATACACCAGTGTTAATGTGATTTTTATTTTCAAGCTTTTGATTGGTATCCTTATTATTCAGAAACAACATATTGAGGTGATAAAAAACCCAGCAAAACTGTTCAGTGTTGCATCCTTATAAGTCAAGCTGTTTATACTTGACCATATGTAAAAGTTTTAAGGGATATTGGAAAAGAGATCACAGTTAACATAATACCTTGTACAGATCAGAAGGCTCTCTGCTGGCCTCCATTGGCAAAGGAGGAAGCCCTGGAAGGCCCCTCACTTTGGTGCTGCTGTAGACCGGAGTCTCACACAGCTGTTAAAACACGATACAGTAACATTACATTTTATCAAAGACGCTCACAGTAAAGTCAAGAGTATTTCAAAATGGCTAAAAAACATATTTTTCTTAAAGTACACAGTGGTTTGTTTTTATTATGCTCCCATTTATAATTCAACTAACTAAAAAACCAAAAAAGATAGCTGAAAAATTCGTTGTGCAAGGTAACAGAAATTAATTGGCATGATTATTATATGTTCAATCTGTGTCATTTAGTGGGTGTTTTTATGACTGCTAGTCACAGGTGTGTTAAGCCCGCCATAAACTGGAAAATGGTCTGGCATTTTAAAAGCTAAATATCATTTATCTAGAAAAGTAAATAGACATCCATCAAAATCCCAGCCCCCCACCCACCCACCCCCCCCCCCCTTTTTTTAGAGAGAGAGAGAATGAAATGTCATCAAAACTACTATAATTTTGAATCCAAAAATTATGTGGTCAGAAATACTCATCTTTCATTTATTGATGAGAAAGAAGAAAAAAAGAAAAAAAAAAGAAACATTGCTCAATCCTCATAATGACTAGGTGCACTATAAAAAGTGGATCAACTCCAGTCCTTATTTGGAACCATGGATTAGGAGTTGATTGCAAACTCAATTTAAAAATATGTTTCAAAGGTATACTTATAGATTTGAGGGTATGGTTGCTGTCAGCATTTCAAAACACAGTTTTCCAAATGATATAATCAGAAAGGTGACCTCGCTCTGCAATAAAGTTGACTATGAACAGTAGGTATTTATTGCTTGATTGCCTTCTCCATCACTTACCTTGGCACGATTCAGAGCCATGATATTTCTTCAGCAGTACAGCACTCTTGTTTTGAAACAAGAAAAGGAAGTAAATGGAGGTAAGTTAAAGTCTAAAAGTCATCCTGACAAGGTAAACAGACCAACATTTTGAGTGCCTCCATTTTTCCAAGCTGCATCTACTGAGTTGCTAAGCACGCTAGCACGGTCTGAATCATATTTCCGGTTCATGATACCAAGGCAAAAAAAAAAAAAAAGCAATTATTTGAATTTATTACGAGACATTAAGTTATATTTCGGATGTTAAAAAATATAAAAATACAATTATTCATAAGAAAAATCTTATTAACAATTTAGATTGAACAAATATTTTTAAAAGACTCGCATTGAAAATGTGTTTCAGTACACTTTTATAATAATTGCAATTAAAAACACATAGGCTTACCGCACAAGCGTAATAAAACAAATCAAAAAGTATTGTCCGCAAAAGAAGCTTTGAATTGAAAGGTCTGACAGAGACATTTTTTCTTAATTTCTTAGCTGATTTGATGATTGCTAACAGATATCATAATTTGTCTTCGAAGCTATTTTTTTAAAAGTAACTTTTACCAGTACTTTCATTTCAGCTTTGAACTGAATAATATGAAATGTTTGCTTCCAGTATAATTTTCCAATCCCACAACAATTATTTAAGGAGATTAAGTAAAAGAAATTAAAACACAGTCTGCTGAGTATGAGGAGTTCAGTGACGAAAGAAAAAAAGTGTATGGAAAATTCTCATCTACAGGATAAGGGGAAAACACTCTGTTTGTAAAGCTGTGGTTTCCTTGGGGACAGCGTCGGCGAGGGCATTATATCCAATAAGCAAACGTACACAACTAGGGGAGGGTAGAGCTTCATGCCAGTGCTTTAACAAAAACATTGTGCAAGGTCGAGGGAGTACTGGGTGTACAGTAAGATACTCTCTCTTTTCTCAAGCATTTATTCCAACAATTCGTCTTAAATTCTGGATCGTATTTTATGTCGGCTGTGGTCAAACTTGAATCATGAGTTCGGATTAAACTTTTATTCAGTAAAAACATCTTTGTGATTTAAAACTGCGATGTTCTTTTTTGTTTAGCTACGTTTAAACACAGTGTAAACCTTGTTTGAAGTTATATCAAAGCTTTCCACTCACATCAGGATCAATCCTTGTGGTGAAAAAACAAACAAACAAACAACAACCACAGCAGCAGTAACAACAACAAAACAGAAGAAATAATAAAACTATTCAAACAAACCAACAACACTAGAAAATTTTGAATACAGTCATCATTACTCAATATCTATGAGTAAAATTATATTTTTATTGAAACAAAATTGTTTTCACCAACTATTAGAAATTTTGCACCACGAAGTGTTCTCATGGAAGAAAGTTGGATTGTCAAGAGTTTGGTTAAATTGTTAATTTTTTAAGTCTTTATCTTTCAATTCAATCAACTTTATGCTTTATATCAACAGATAGTCTTAGTAAAATAGATACTAGAATCCTTACTAGTAATGTTTTTATGAGTTTTCAAAGGGTTACAAATATGTAGGTACCTATCTCTCTTCATGCCTTTGTAAGTTGTGTTAACATTTTACTTTTCTATAAATCTACAGATGATGATAAGGAGAGGGGAAAAATAGACAAACAATGCTTGAAGTGATCCATCCAATGGATTTAAAAGAATCCATTGAAAGAGAGACTTCAGGTCTCTCTCAGTGCACCAATCCTTTCCTTCGTAATGCTCTAGTAACAGACAGTATGAAGCATCCATCTACAAATACAGAGACTCATGAATTCAATCTTGGAAAAGCTGTTGAACTACGGTGTGTGCATGACTCAAAGTTGACAGTATGTGGTACCTGTGAGTCTTGCCTCTTGATCAACAAAGTGAAGGAAGCTCAACAGTGGTTTATTCGATTTGGAGATCATTCTAAAAAGCGTTTAATGCTTGGATTGTTAAAACGTATTCGGAGTGTGGATCTATTAAACAATCTGATATCTCTGTTACAACCTACTATAACCAAAGACTACACTTAC
Organism: Melibe viridis; assembly: GCA_039654465.1. NCBI lineage: Eukaryota > Metazoa > Mollusca > Gastropoda > Nudibranchia > Dendronotidae > Melibe > Melibe viridis. The sequence continues at coordinate 2,962 of JBCIKM010131359.1, read as the reverse complement.
GCACGAGCAAGAACAAATCCAAGTCTTAAAACAGATGTTGCCACTGTTAGCTCTGATCGTGCCATTAGTTCAGCATTAGTAGAGCAAGAAACAATTAAAATGTGGGAGTGGTTTTCTCATTCTGCATATTGGACCAAAGCAAACTTTCTTCTTAGTCTTCTCCAGTTGTGTGAGGTGCATTTATTGAATGTCATATATACGCAAACACGTACTCTTCTTGCTTCTGAGCAAAAAGTTGCAGAAGTTTGTACAGGTGAGCAACACTCTTTACAGTTTATTCAGTCTTCCTTTTATCTATTTAATTTTTTATTATGAAAGATTCTTCAACTAAATGAAAGCCATTATTGTTTCTTTCCTTTTTTTCCAAGTGGGCTTTGGAAACTTTGAGGTTTTCCTTTTAAGTCATTCAAATTAAAACTTTTTTCTTCACATTAGAAATGTTCTCAATATTCTCAAATCTTCTTTTTTTGTCATATTCTTACAGAGCCTGACATCTATGAGGCCCCATCTATAGTATCCACTAAACACTCTCACCATTCTGAAGATCATCCAGAACTTGAGCTTTTGTCCGTCACCAAATCAGAATACAGCAAAATAATCGAAAATCCATTCACAGGAGAAAGGATAGCAGAACAAAATGGGAAGAATGAAAATAATACGTATCATTGTGACTCTTTAACTGAAAGTTCAAGCACAATGGATCCAATGATTTTGATTATGCCTAATTCTGCAAAAGCTTATGCTGGAGTTTCAAAGCATAAAGATTTTATCAGATGTCTCCCGGTGCACTTGTCAAAGACAATTTTAAGCATGTTAGATATGCCTACTTTGTACAATGCACTGTGTGTTAGCCCGAACTGGAGAGCGCTTGTTGAAGAAGTTAGACATGAGTTTGGTGTCAATCTACAATTGAGAGAGGAGGTTATGTTAATGCAGGTAAGCAAAATTCTTTTTTAACATTTTCATTTGTCACTTTCATTTTCAAATGATGTATTTTTGTCTGCAAAATATCCTGAAAAAAAGAGTTATGTCATTAACTTTTATTCGATAGTCATCACATCTTTCTTATTATGATCATCAGAGGTGATAAAAAAAAGTAATGTTTTTGCCTCCAGGAATTCATATTTATTGTTGTTTATTGGAGGTTTTAGGGCCCCACAACAGAAATTTCTCTCAGTTCATGGCATGAAGGACATTTTGCTTACTTTATACTTTAATTTTTTTAAATATATTCAAGCCTTCCATTTATTAATGACTTTATAATCATTAATTAAACAGGGTATTTCCATACTATTGAAAAAAACAACAACAAAAAACGCAGATACTCACTACAATTAACATGCTCAAAGGTTGTTTATTGTTATGGCATGTTGATCACTTCTTCAAACCATAATCTTTCCTCCCATGTAGTCTGTATTTGTAATTCAAGTTATCCTCAGAATCCTTAAAGTTCATTTAAATAAAAAGTAATTTTACAAGTGTTACAAAAGAGGATGAAAACAGGAATGCGAGGTTGGAAGGAACAGGAGGACATCAGTACTCAGGGGTAAAAAAAGAAATCTTGCAATATATTTGTTAGCTGCTTAAATATTCTTTAACTTAAGGAAAAGAACTATGCACACTTTTTCATGATTCTTCCAAACATTGTCCCTTGGCACAACTAACACCTCAGACAACATTACTCAACCTTTATGCAAAATGCCTGAAAATGCCTCTCCAGTATATATCTGGTGAGGCAAAAAACCCATGCCAAACTTATAAAACTTATTACTTTGTGGACATGTACTCTATCCAACTGAAATTTATCATGTTAAAAATACAATATTTGCCCTTTAGTGCAGAATTTCAGCCAAAGAAACGATGTTCAAATGTGTTTGAGAAAATTTAGCTACAGGAAATAATTCCTTTTAGCAATCCCTTTTTAAACATTCAAACAAATGACAAACAAATAAATATAGAAATTTCTAGTTTTTTGGAAGAGCTTTCACAACTATCAAGTTTTTGTACATCAATTTGAAGAAGACTGAACAAACCATTTTCCTACAGTGACGTCATTTTTATGATGTGAAAATTCGGCTTTGGCCGATTTTGATGTAAGAAGTCAATCTCTTTTTATTGCATCAGAAATCTGATTTTCTCTATTCTCCTGACAAAGAAAATGACCACTGTATAGAAACGTTTTGCAGTATGCAATTGAAATTTTGTATGCAACAATCTGAATAGTTTGCTGAGAAAAGTGCATGTTTTTATCTTCAATAGTTTCCCAGTTTGTCTGATTTAGATAAGTTTTAAAAACACATTTTGCTTGCATTCGATATTGACCTAAAACACCTGTTCTTAGAAAAATGACACCTGCAAAGGCATTTGAAAATTGATTTCTTTAAAACTTCACTTATAGATATGAATAAAAAATCCTGCTAACTTATATTATGTTAAAATATGGTAGCTTACACATGGCCAGTTTTAGTTTGATAGAGTGCATGGTTACAGAGTTATAAAGTCTTTAAATTTTTTTGCCTCACCGGATACGTTATATTTTTGGAACCCAAAGCACACAATAAATGAAGACATTTACCCTCATCCAATATTGATCTTCATTCTTTGAAGTGACTCTTAAAAAACTAGAGTATGATTCCACTAGACAAAAGGGTTGATTCGAAAGAAGATAAATGAGGTCTTTCCTGTCTATGTGCTACATTATGTTTTTTTTTAAAGTCCATCTCTGCCTTCCATTTAGCTACAGTTAAAGGCAACTGGAGAGACCAACTGAGGATGCCTCCCAAGACCAAGTTCTATTCACACATAAAATACTGAACTTAATGCCACATTTCTCAGCCTTCCTGGGCCTCATGAGATTTTAAGTTTCGCTTTACTGAGATCTTGGCATCTATCTATCCATCTATCTATCTATCTATCTATCTATCTATCTATCTATCTATCTATCTATCTATCTATCTATCTA
>JBCIKM010131248.1:0-13887 GCA_039654465.1 Melibe viridis | reverse complement strand
AACGCTTTAAAATTAGCTCTATACCGATTTTTTTCCTCAAATCCCGATTTTTCAAGACGATCATACTGATTTTTTTTCCACTCAAACGGCAGGTCTGTCAGAGGTTTAATCTTGTTCCCCGTAGTTTTTCCGCCCAACAGAGATTCAATTTTGATAAATCGTTCTCATTTTATCTTTTTCAGTCAAAGTTCAGGCGGACACATGGGTCGGGGGTTCAAAGCTCCACAAAAAGATGAAAGTTTGTATAAGCCTCCAATAGAAAGGCAGATCTCATCAAAAATTGCGACAGAGCAAATGAAAGCTTTGAATATTGACAGGGGTGCAACGCCCAAAGAAAGGGTCAGAGCACCAACCATTACAAAAATGGGAGAGTCAGGTGCTGGGTAAGTAGGTTCAATTTCTACCCTAGAGTGAGGATGTGATGAGTTTCTTTTAATTTTTGTCATAGCAATCTTTGAGGAAAAATTAGACACTTCTGGAAACAAAAATAAAAAATTAGAACTTGTTTTGTTATCCATATTGTTTCACACCGCCTTAGCAGTGTCAGGAAGAACTCTGGATCACAGGAAATGAAGACAGGTCCACCATGCATAATGAGAAATACAAGGGGTATTATTCAATCTTAAGCCAAACAATAGTTGCTATTGGCTTGGTGGGATCTGCTCATTGATAAAGACCAATGAGCCAATTTACCACAGGGCAGAAAATTAGAACTTTCAGAGCTAATATTTGTACACTTGCCTTCTTCATTTCCTTTCATCATCAATTAAGACAATTTTAATTAACTGTTGTCACAGCATAAAATTAACAGTGATCATTTAAAGTAAAGTAAAGAGCACTTCTATGATACCCATAACCATGGTTAACCCCCTTACCCATGATGCTTTTTATTAGAACTTGCTGTCCCTGACAAAGTGCAACAGGTAAAACAAACAACTCATGATTACCAGCCTTTTGGGAATTATTTCATTTTTGCTTACAATCAACTTTTTGTTCTTACTGGCTAGCCATTACATCTAGTTAGGATGGAGACAATTGGAAAGAAATTTCTTCCTTGAAGTAATACAGAATGGCAAGGGCTGGATTTGATCTCACACCCTTATCTCTTATTAGACTCTACTCACCTCACCAGTAGGTTCCACAACCAATATTTAGAGTACAAAGCTTTTGGTAAGACAACTGGGTAGGCTTGCAAAGTTAGGGTTTTTTTTTTTTATCAAAAGAGGGTTTGAAGATCCTGTGTCTTCTTAGACTACAATCAGATTTTATTTGATTGTCATGTATTTTCCAGTGCCTGCTCCTGCTCTTACCAATCATTGCTGGTATGGCCAGTAGCCTTTGTTTATGTTTGTTTGGAGAAATGATATTTTTGTCTTTGTAAACATTCATACAAAGTGTTAACTTTTCAAGAAATCTGTGTCTGATGGATGAAAGATATTCATTTGAATGGCATGACCTTTTTTTTTTTCCTTTCAGGATAAATTTAACCGCGAACTATATCAGAATCATCTGTCGGAACAAGAATGTTTTCCAATACCACGTTCATTTCAATCCACCCATTGATCATAGAAGACTGAAAACCAGTTTGCTGGCTGAGCATAAAGATCGTCTGAAAAGTGTAATGGCCTTTGATGGCAACATTCTTTACTTGCCGTTTGAACTACCTAAAAAAGTAAGGCAATAATTGTTGTTTTATTATCTTTATCCCTTCATACCTCCTAAGCCATGTCTGGACCCAGCTCCAAGCAGGATCACAAGAAATGAAGAAAGGCAGATGATCAGTCCACCGTGCCTAATCTTGCATGGTTTGTTGAGCAATACATAAGGGATATTACTTGATTTTAAGCCAAGCAATGGTTGCTGTTTCCTTTGATGGTATCTGCTCATTGAGAAAGACCAATGAGCCGATTTACCTCGGGGTGTTTAAGGCAATAATAAGATGTATTAATTTGGGTGATCAGAAGTGAAGGCTTTTTAGAAAATCTCACTAAAACATTGCTTATGAAAATTCTGTAGGATTACCCTACTATCAAGGTTAAGGATTGCTTGCTGGAGCTGTGGTCTTTCTTAAAGGGGGGCATTAGAATTGTATTTAGTTTTGTGAGGTTAAGTGCCTTACCCAAAGGCATAACGCTGACTGTGGCTGAAGATTGGATAGCAGGACGGGTGACAGAGCTCAACAGTTATATGCATCACCATACTGGTCATGCTTTCATTGCTTAAAGTCTGCCTTCGCTACCTCAACTAAAAGTGCCGAAAGGGAGGTGGATCCGCCTTCCTTCACTCTCCCTTTTTTGTATCAATCATTGCATCATCATTTTATGCTACGATGTCTATTTTTTCACTGTCATTTGAAAATGGGAGCTGTTACGTTGAAGTTTTATATTCTCTGTTAAAGAGACGATGTGAAGGAGACAGAGAGGCAGACACACAGGCGGACCAAAGACAAAACACACAAGTAGACAGACAGATATTTAGACTGGCATATTATATGTACAGAGTTGGAAAGAGGGGATAGATAGATAGATAGATACAGAGAAAGATTAGGTAGATAAGTAGTTAAATTAGTTAGTTAGGCAGATAGATTGTCAGACAGATAGAAAGGTAGATAGATAGATGGATGGATGGATGTATGTATGCAAGATAAAAAGATAGACAGACAGAAAATCGGTAGGTAGTTAGGATTTATCGGTAGATGGATAAATAGATATATAGATAGGAAAAGAGAAAATGTAGAGAGAGAGAAAAGGAAAGGAAGGGAGAGAGAGAGACAGAGAGAAATATATAGACATACAGAATACTAATATAGGTTGTGGACGAGCATGCGCAAGCACACACATGCAAACACGCACAATCACATACACATACACACACATGTGCGCACAGATGGGCAGACTGACAGTTAATAAGACTGACACAATACATTATGTGGAGAGAGAGAGAGAGAGAAAAATAAGTCTGGTTATTGTAATCTTCAATTAAAACAATACCCCTCCTTTAAATTTTAAGAAGCATATATGATGCAAGAGAGCACACGTTTACTTTTGAGGCGAATGAAAAATTAAGAAGAGACCTTAGTCCAAGATTCTCCTTTTTTGGGTGCGTGAGGCGGAAGGTATGGTAGGCAGACTGACTCTGTGGCAAATAATGTAATCCTTATTGCTCAGTGGATCATTCGCCAAAAAAAGGCATGGGAGGATGATCACCCAAGAAAAAGGTATGGAAGACGGGTTAACTGTGTGGGCTGGTTTAGATTTTCTTGCTTTGCAAATTATTCACCACCAGGTCATTGATGCCACAATGTGAAAAAAGCAAGCCAAGCATTTGAACCTTTCTCTTTAATTTTCTCTGATATCTTTTTGTATCTATACTTTTTTTCTCCAATCTAAGGAAACCTTATTGTCATCCATTCGAAAAACTGATGGGACTCCCATATCTATCAGAGTTGTCTTTGTGAAGCAAGTACCAACAGAGCATATGACACATTTGTTCAACATCCTGTTCAGAAGGTTAGTCAATTCTATTTTCTTTTTGGGACTGTTTTCTTTTTCCATTGTATTGAAAGGTCAACTGCTCACTAATACTTTTTTGAATCCATTCCTTTGATGGCTTGTTTCATCTTAGCCTTGTATCTTTCTTGTTATGAATGACATTCTTGTTCTTTTTGTGAGCCAACACTATCTTCTGTTGGATCATATACTAAAATGACTTAATAAATTTCCGGTACTGAACAAGGGAATACCAATCTTAGAATTTTCATAGGTGTTTGAAGCACTTTTATTGAGCTCATAAACAAAGTTTCTTAGACTATACAAAAAATTATTCCAAGACTTTAATTCTTTTTTATTTATTATTTATTTATTCCAATTGCTGAGAAAAAAAAAACCCATGGTAGTTATTAGTTATAGCTTAATTCCCTTTATGTGAAACTTTTGTGGTTAATTAGATTGCCCATTTACACTTCCACGTAGACACCTGTTGCGGTGGACTAAGGTTTGGCTTTAACATATTACAGACTTGCCATCTGTCCCAGATTGGGTTATCATTTTGCATTTCTTTTTTATTTTATTATTTTCACTTCTGTCAGCACAGGCTCTCCTCTCGCCTGTCTGATCATACGCACTCACATTGTTAGTGTTAGAGAATCTTTAAGGGAGAACAAACTATGAGTAGTATTTAGACTAGATAGACTCACTCCTAGATATTTTTCTCCATCTGAACCAGTTAGGCCTCCTGCTTCAATGTTTATCCTGTCAACAAATTAGCTATAAGGGCCTTGCACTCAATCTCACTGTGTGTTGTTTTTTTGGACTCTGTTTACTAAACTAATTAATATGCAAGGTCAGTCGTCACTATGACTGGTGAACGGGCAAACCCCCAAAAATAAAACATCAGGGGGACCCAGCTCTCTTGTTTTTTTTGGTTTTTTTGAATGGGTGTGTTTATTTCCTGCACACTCAAGTGTCAAACCTGAACACACTCACACGCACACACAGGCGCGCACACACACGTACACGCAGTGCATATTTAAATACAGGTTATCAGGAAGAATTGATGAGGAAAGAATGTTTTAAAGGTAAAACTTTGATCTTGGTATATCTTTCTAATCTAAATGAGTATCACAATCATTGTTTTTTGTTAAGTTAAGTAATATATCTATCCTTATTAAAAGGATTTTGTGGCTGAATGGTGAACTAGACGTAAAAGTAAGTGAAGAAATGTTTTTGGCCTTTGCACCAGTCTTGTAGTTTAATTCCTGAATGGTTTTATTGTTCATCAAGGTAAATCATAGAAGAATGTTAAGGTGGACAGATGTCCTGTGTTATTTTTTGTTATTACATGGATGCAGTGGTGCTTGGATTGTTTATAATGTCAATTTATATCTTACATCTGATTTCTTTTCACAGAATAATGAACATTCTCAAAATGGTTCAAGTCGGAAGATACAACTACAGTCCAAATTCTGCTGCAGTGGTCCCCCAGCACAAGTGAGAGTTTGCCTTTGCCAGAGTAATATCAATTGTAGCCTCTGCATCTCATATCCACCTCATCACCTCGCACTCCAAGACTAAGTGGTCTGATGCCTGAACATCCTAATGACAATGCGTACATATAGTGTCTTTTCACATGTTTTTTATGGAACTTGTATTTCAGCAAGTTTTAACGATCTGAAATACAAATTGTTTGATCAAAACGAGTGAAATGAAAATGTTATCCAAAGGCACGAGTGCTACATCCATTTTATACCACATCTGGGTTAATTTAGAATAGAAATTAAGAGTTTATACAAAATGTAAAAGAAAAGAAGAAATATTCTAAAGACTCTGTACGCTCTTTCACCTGACTACACCTATTAATACTTGTTTGATTGAATCCGTCCCCCAAGAAGATTATTTTATTTTTTTTTGTGGAAAGTAAAGTAAAATGAAAAAGTTAGTATACGGGCAGAACAAAAAAAGTAATTGCAAATCTTGAATTTTTCAAAACTGAGCTGTTTAAAACTCAGTTTTGATATAACTAGGAAAAGGTTTGACACTTATCGCAGAGAGGACAATGACATTGACCTTTTGGCCATCATCATTGTAATGCAGCTTTTCCTGCCAAAATGAATATTCATGAATGGCTGATGTCATTTTAGTATTCTGTTTGTCATTAAAATAAACAAGGGGTAAGAATTGCACAGTGCACCTTTACAATTGAAATATGGAATTTATTTAACTGGGTTTTTTACTGTAACGTCACTAAGGGGTGTGGTATAAAATGAACTCTTTGCCTCGGTATTTCCATCACTGAGATTTTCACCTTAACCATATGCCATAGTGAATAATATGGTATTTTCATATATTCTTTTCATCCCTTCTTTTTTCGGGTTATAAACTAGGCAATGTAAGGCAGGAAAAACTTATTGTTTTGTTTTAATTTCTTTAATATCAGATACTGTTGAAAATAATTTTTGTTTATTTACTTATGTTGAGCTGAAGAATGGGGGAAACAAAATTACAACCCTTCAGTTCTATTTCTGTATTATTTGGTTTGGTGGCTAAAGGAGGGCATTGGTTATTTCAAGTTTTGATGCTGTGTTTGATATTAAATTACACTTGTATTTGCAGACGTGTAAATCTTTCGTCCATTGACGGAATTCTGCTCCAAATGAAATCAGATATTAATTGATTAGGTTTTTACTGCATGTCTTGTTTTCATTCATTCATTCCTGTCCCTTAGCCTCCTGCTGATATCTAAGTCATTCATGTTACTGATATTTATAGTCTACAGGGGAGCATTAATGACTCAGTGCTATTTCAGCCAGGGACAGTGTAGCCGTGTCTCATCACTCAGCACGAAGCAGCAGGGTTAACACTGTGCGTGCATAGTTATTTTTAGATTTCCTGCACATGGTCGTAGTTACTTTGGGGTGGCGGCAGACATATTGACTACACCTATCTTTTCTGTCCAACCGCCCAAAATGTATAGAAAACTGTTCAGTCAGAAAAAGAAATTTACGACGAGAAGGGTGAATTATTATTTTTTTGGTACTTACATCGGTACGAACATCAGTGACCCAGATAGAGAATTGTGGGTAGCAATAATGTTAGTAAACATAACAGCGATGTCGCTAGTGAGAGGTCTGTTATGCCCTGAAGAAGTAGTGGCAGTTTATAATAACGTTAGAAAATGCCGGCAAAAGTTGAGTTACACCTGGAAGGGAAAGCCATTCATCCTCCCCCATAATCAAACGAGACACCATACTGTTGAAAAGGATTTCTGTGAATCAATAAAGTCACGGTGCGTATGATCCTGTGGTCCAGGACCTAACTTCATGTTGTTGGTGCTTGTGGCCAAAGTTATGGGATGTTTCATTTGCACTCACTTATGGAGGGAGTTACTCCACCTGTGCTGCCTGACCATGTCCCATTTATGCTCACTGGATGGTTTGAGGGGAGATGCAAATCAAATGCACTATTATATTGCATCTAAGGGTGCCTTTCATGTCTTGTTGTATGTCTCTTTGGGCTACCTCCACACCACTGTCCCTTCCTCCACCTTCCTCTGATGATTCTGTTCAGGTTTAGATGTTCGTGGATGTATGCCTATTGGATGGGGAGTTGATAAAACAGTGGATTCTCCTCCATCCCCCCTCCCCCTCCCCCTTCTCTCTCTCCCCTAACACTGGCTATTTTTCATGTTATTATTTAAACATCTCTATGATAATGATATAGTGTCATTTTGCTTGCCACACATGTTTGTAAAATGTCAATATATGGACAAGAAAAAGATGGCTAGCTTGCTTGGTTTTTCTAAGCACCTCAGCTATATGGATGATTTCTTTTTTTTGTTTGTTTGTTTGTTTGTTTGTTTGTTTTTTTTGGTCACTGAAAAGTTCAGTCAAATTTTTAATTGGTCATTTACAGGTCTATATTTGTCACTGTTGACAATAAGGTTTAAAATTAATTCCTAAAGTAGCTGCTTGGGAGAATCCCTGAAGGTAATTTCATTTTGCAATTAGCGGCTTTTGAAAATTTAATTCAACAATCGTCTGAAATCAGGAGAAATCCTTATGTACCAGGATGCTCATGATACATTTCAAATTTAAGTATCACTTTCTGCGTTGGTTTTTCTCCTTAAGAGAATCCTCTCTCTTGTGGGTCTGGAGGCTTGATTCTGATTAAAATATGTAGAAATGTGCTTCGCTCAAATTGTGAAACTGTTGAATTTTGGTTTTGGTTCACATTAAGAGAGTTTACACATCCTTTTTTTTTTTTTTTTAAAGGTTGGAGGTGTGGCCAGGATATATCACAGCCGCAAAAGAGTATGAGGGAGGTTTAATGTTGTGTATGGATGCCTCCCACCGTGTGCTCAGAACAGAGACTGTTTTAGAGGTTATGTAAGTACTTCATCAATGATTCTGTTTGTTTGCATTGTTGAATAGATTCCCTCCTGGATCGATTAAGTAAACTCATATTCATACAAATGCGGCAACTGCTCACAAGTGGTAGTGAAGGATATGAGGCTTGAACTGATCCAATTGCATTCCCTGATATTCTTTTCTAGTAAAAGTGATTCCAGGATAATTTCCCCTCACCCCCTCCCCTGCAACTCCTGTCTTTTTCAGAAAGCAGAAACATATAAGCTGCACTCAGTGTGTCTCACAGGATTCTTCTCAAATTAGCTTGTGCTACTATGATCACTTAGTGGGGTTATCTTAAGGAAGATTCAATGTGTACACCAACTGCCCTCTAACTTATGCTGAACTGCGGACATTGGTTGTAGCTTAAATAAGAACAATTCCAATGAAAGAATGAGTGAAGGTCATAGCAAATATTGCACATCAGATTGAAGTGTGTATTAAGTATAAAGGAGTGCATTTGGAACATATTTTAGAACGCTTATGAAACATGCAAGTATTGATTAAGTCATTAAGATTAGGCTCTGCTGCTAATATGTTGCTGTAGTCTTTTTTTTTTTTTTTTAGATTCTCCCTTTTATTATCACTCAATTTGACAGGTCCACATTTGTCTGAACTTGAAACTAAGAGAACGAAAATCAAAGATTTTAGCCTTTCATATTTTAAAAGGTTGCAAACCAGTTGGATGTTTATGTTAAATTGAAGTGTAAAACCAGAGCAGGAACACTGGTTGTTAAATTCAGTGCTGAGGATGTCATACATATCTTTTTCACAAATTACAAAGATCTAACTTTGAACTGTTTGAGCTGCTATCCATCACGGTCAATTTATTGCAATTTTCAGAGTCTTGAAGAATCAAATTTTGTAATACAGGAAAAAGCTTCAGGTAAACAATATTTCATCGTTATAGAAATCACACTTCACAGAATTGAAGAAAGACAGAAGGAACAACTGATCTCATCAGCATCTGTTGCATATTAGGTATTTGTTTGCACAAAAATGCACTGAAGCCTGGCTATTTTATTAGCTGTATCTCTTTACAAAATATTTGACATGCAAGCTTTATTGTATTCAAATTTCATGTCCTCATCTTTTCACCCCCCCCCCCCCCCCTTTTTTTTTTTTTTTTTTTTTTTTTTTTAGTGAGAGAGTGCTTCAACTTTTTGCCTTTTTTTTTCGTCCACTATTATATGTCCCATTTTTCAATGCGTTTTACTTTTCAGGTCCTCTATCACCACAACTGAATCAAGGGATCCCACCAGTGCTATTTATAAGAAATTGGTGGGCACTCAGGTCCTGACTAGGTTCAATAATCGGACTTACAGAATTGATGACATTGTGTGGGATAAAAATCCTACGTCGACTTTCCCTCTTTCATCTGGGGGAGAGATTTCCTTTGTGAATTATTATAAGTAAGTTATCATTTGTGCACTTGAAAGTATGAATAAAAAGGATCTTTTTATAATCTATTTAGTTTTTGGATACTGTTATGAGTTATTGATTGTTTCCTATTTTCTTAAATTTGAACAGTTGTGATCTCAAGTGGACAAAATCTCAGAGATCTCCTCTTGTAACCAATACATCAAGTTACCAGAGTGTTTGAACTTGTTTGCAAAGATTGATTTATCAGAAATAGTGTATTCTACCTGTAAGGCTGTCATATGAGAATTTGTAGTGTATATAGGGTTGTTTTTTTGTTTTGTTTTTATCATGCTCCGATTTATGACTGGAATAACTAGAAATCCAACAAAGGTAGAAAGCTCTGTTTTTCTGTCAAAGCTCATGTATTTCTTGGCATTTTGTGTCATACCAGTTTGACAAGCGCACATCTTCTGGTTGATTTGCTAGGAGTCATTTTTGTACCTCTGTGCTTCAAGTGGTGCACCATTGAAATAGATTCATGATCCCTATAAAATAAGATGGCTGATAACATTGAAACAGTTAAAGTTGAAATTTGGCTTAGTGACTTGAGGTCAATTACTTTTGACCTGGGAGCTTACTATAGAGAGTACTGTAAGCATGTGACACCTCCAAGAGGCAAAGACCTTGGACCTGGCACAAGAACCTGGCCGAGTTGACAAATGTCAATTGTGTAGAAAATGCAAAAGCAAACCATTGCCTGGCACCCCAAGGTGGAACAAAATAACCCCTGTGGACTTTTTTTTTTTATGACCATACATCAACAATTCCAGGTTTTTTTCAGCCCTCATTAAAGACTTAAAGCACTTGAAACAGGGAATCAAGAACCCTTTTGTGTCAGGAACAACGCTAATGCTAAAAGAACAATTCCTGTGAGAGTCGATATCACGACTGCAGATGATGGTAGAAAACAGAGTTGTGCACGTTGAGCTCTGATTCAGTTTTTTCCCCCCGCTACCCTTGCTTTTAATGTGATATTTCTCTGCAAATTCAAATATCAAAAAAAAATTTTTTGTTTGTTGTGGGTTTTTTTTATTATCACACTATTGCCACTTGATTTACAGAGGTTCAAAAAGTGATCTCGTAGCAAATTAACCAAGAAATGTGCACTGGTCAAACTGGTGTGACACAAAATGCCAAGAAATATCTGAGCCTTGGCAGAAAACCGGTGATTTCTATCTTTCTTAGTTTTATAGTTATTCCGAATTTAAATTGGAGCATAATAAAAAAAAAAACACCTTGTATATTAGTCAATTTAGATTACTGCATTCCCATATCATTAAATGCTTGATAAATACAAAAGCGTGTACATGCAATTTGAAGACAAACCAAGCAATGGGAATAAATTTGTGTACTGCGATTTTTCTTTTCAGGAGTCAATATAACCTCACCATTACAAATCTCACCCAACCCCTCTTGCTGCACAGAGCGAAACCTCCAAAGGGGTTACCAGTTAGTATTTTGTTAAATGTCTTGCCTGTTTCATTTTCATTGGAATAGCTTTAAAAGTTTTTTTTTAGTTAACAAACACAGATTTTTAAGGGTATTGTAAAGAGTTCTTAAATGTGGGGTGCTCTTAGTCATTACTTTTGGAACAAATAATGGTAAGATGAAATGAGATACAAATTTTCAACTGAGGACGAAAGAAAACATCTTTTTATTCTCAATGTAATTTTAACGATGGTCATTAATTTTTAATTCATACCTTCTAATGTACGACATTGGAGGTCCTTCTTTCCAAGCATGTGGGAATATACCTTGAAGTTTGTCACTCTAGTTATGGTTACATCTAGATGTCATGTTTCTTTTCATTGCTTTGTTCTTATCATTTATTCCACAGCTTGATGATAAACCTGAAACAAAATTAGTTTGCTTGGTCCCTGAGCTGTGTTATATGTCGGGTCTCACAGAGGACATTAGAAAAGACTTTAGAGTGATGAAGGTAAAATTTAACATCAGTCTTCACCTGCCTTTTTATCACAAAGGACTTCTTCCACAAACCATAAGGGGATTTAACTTAGTTCTTTCCACTTAAATGAATTTTACCAACTACTCCGCACTTCACGAGGGATTTTTCATTGCCCACCATAATTCCCAAACAGTCTACCTAGAAGATTTTGGCCAATGTTGCCCAGGCTGACAAATGTTTTATTGCAAAAGAATTGTGGGGGCAGCTACAGCTGCAAAACTATCTTATCGACTATCCATCACCACCTGTTCATTGTCCCCACCACTCCTCTTGTTTCATCATTTTCATTGCCACTAAATTAACTGCTCCTGTCTCCCTCCCTTTCTTCATCCAAGTAAATCAGCACTGTGCCTGTAGCTCGCAGCACTTTCAGAAGCAACAACCATGAAAAATTAAGTTTTTGAGCAATCTGCTCAAACCAGGGTTAGTTCTCATTACCATGGTGTTTTTATTATAGTTATATACTAGCAAAATTACCTGGCGTTATCCAGGGAGGTTAAGATATGCATACAAAATTGAAAGCTTGAGGAAAGGACCCTTTATCCCTTTCTCCCACTTCTGCACCAATTCTCCCCACAACCTCCCCTCCTCCTGCTCCCTCATACTCCCCACACCCCTCCCACCTCCCTCTCGCAACCCTTCCTCCTTGACACACCTGTCCTGCTCCTCCAATCCCCAACCCCTCCCTCCCGCACCCCCTCCTCCCACCGTATTCCACACCCTTCCGCCCTCACACACCTCCTGCCTCACCCGCCTGCTCTTCCTTCCTGCAACCCTTACACCCTCCTTGAACCGAGACCAGCCAAAAGTAATTTTTCCTCCTTTCTCATGGCTTGACAAATAAAGAAATTTGCATGACATTTGCCCTGAAAAGATGCTGCAAATTTAAAAAATGCCATTAGATTGGTTGCACCATAAACAAGATCTTTGTAATTATCATTTTTATCTGTATGCCCTGTGGTAAATTGGCTCATTGGTCTTTATCAATTTGCATATCCCACCAAGGCAACAGTAACTAATGTTTGGCTTAAGATCGAATAATACCCCTTGTATTTCTCATTATGCCATGCGAGATTAAGCACAGTGGACTGATCCTCTGCCTGTCTTCATTTTTTGTGATCCAGAATTCTTCCCGGCTCCCTGGAGCTGGGTCCTGACACTGCTGAGGCAGTATCAAGGGATATGAATAACAAAACAAAAATAAATTTTTATCTGTTTTCATCAATTGTTGACAAAAGCTTTTGGCCTGTATTGTGTGGGTTCATAAGCATGAATAATGAAAGTTTGATAATATTTAATAACGTAATAATACAAAGCACTGAAAGTAACGGACACTTGACACTGAACATACATCAGTGAGCGCATGATGCAACATACAAAAAGCTCCTAGCACAGACTGTGTGTTATCCATGTATTGTGTGTCATTTTTTAGTAGACTTTTTCTATTCTTCTTTTGATGTTCTCCACACACAGATGGCACTGAAATCTAAAAATAGAACAGCTATGGCTTTGCCTTCGAACAGGAATTCCCTTTTACCCAGCATGCGCACAAATCATTTTGAGCACTTGTTTTGAATAGGCTTCCAAACAGATTAGTCAAAGTGAAATGCAATGCGACTTAGGAGCAAACTGCACATTTACGGCGCCTGCATGCACATGCATAAAACATGGCCTGTCCATGGTAATGAGAAATCTGTGTGTGAAATTTAGTCCAAATCCATGGCACCATTTGGAAACCCATAGCGCACAGACAGACAGAATCTCGTTTTTAGTTGTATAGATAAGACTAGCAGAAGTACCCTGCATTACCCTGGGGAGGAGAAACATAGGAACAGAAATATTACACAGAATTGAAAACTTGCACAAGCACTGAACTTCTGGCACCCCCTACTCCCTCCCCAACCCTTACTTCCCTCCTCCCCCTCCTCAAACACGCATAATGTAGACATTTAAGAATAGAACTGCAGTAGTGTCGCCTCTAAATGGGAAATCCTGTAAGACTCATTTTTAGCAGCAGTGTTGAACACTTTCAGTCCTAAATCAAACTTAGTGATGGTGAAACAATTTAAAAATAAGGTGGCAACAGTTTCGCCTTGGAACGGGAATTCCCTTACCCAATGTGCGCAAAAGTCGTTTTCAACACTGATGTTGAACAGGTGTCAAAACAGTTTAGTCAAAGTGAACTGCAATGCAACTAAAGAACAAACAGCACATTTACGGTCCACTCACACATGCGTAAAAAATTAAGGACTCAAACCCCACCATGACCTGTCTAAGTTTAAGAGGAACCTGTGTGTGTAATTTGGAAATGCATATCGCACAGACAGACAAATAGATGGACATAATCTCGCTTTAGGTTTTTTACATAGCTGGCTTTATTTGGTACAGTAGAATTCCTTTAAACCGAAATTTTGGGGACCTAAAAATTCATTTCGGTTTAAAGGCATTTTGGTTTAGAGCAAGTTCACTGTTTTCGGTGTTTTTCAAGAGCAGCAACTGTGTCAGGCAAGTGATACAAGATGAATGGTGCGCAGCGACTCAGAGACGAGGTGGAAATGAAACGGCGTGTGTTGTTAATGGTCAATGCTAATGCTTA
>JBCIKM010131137.1:0-13890 GCA_039654465.1 Melibe viridis | reverse complement strand
CATCATCATCATCATCATCATCATCATCATCATCATCATCATCATTATCATCATCATCATCATCAGCAGCAGCAGCATCATCATCATCATCAGCATCATCATCATCATCATTATCAACATCATCTTCATCATCATCATTAAAATCATCATTACCATTATTATCATCACCTGTTCTCCCATATCCTCCCGCCCCCTCCCATACACATACAGCCTGTACCTGTAACCCTATGGGCACAGTTGGAGACAACAGCATGTGCAACAAGACCTCGGGAGCGTGCCTGTGCCGGGCAAATGTGGAGGGCGTCTCTTGTGACACCTGTAAGGTGAGAATCCTGGATTTTAATGTTGTGCCGTCTTTCACAGAAAAACATATGAGATATATGAATATTAGGTTTCTTCAGGTTTTGAAACGCGAGTCCTTTTTTTTTTTATGAGTGTTTTATTCAGAGTTTGTGTTAGGTTTGCATGTGTATGTGTCAGGTGTGTCATTAACATTGGGGTGTTCATGTGTCATGTGTGTCATTAACACATGCATGTGTGTGTATGTGTGTGTGCTTGTGTCTGTGTATGTGTGTGTGTGTGTGTGTGTGTGTGTGTGTGTGTGTGTTTGCATGTAGATGTATGTATGCATTGATGAAATAGAGTTGTTATTTTTTTTCTTGAAATAGATTAATTTGATCATATAAACAAGGCAAGCAAAGAAGCAGTCTGGTAAAAACTGCCTGTGTTCTAAACAACAGACATTATAGCACAATCCCTGTCTGTGTGTAGGTAATGAGTTTGAAAGTATATTTTAAAAAATAGATATTTTTTATTTCTTTTGAATGCTGTTTAATGGAAAAGAATTCCCTATTTCCCTCTTACGATTATCCCCTTTTTATATTTGATACCTTATCCACTTCTATTTCTAGTTTTTTTAATGTATTGTTTTTAAAGACTCTTTTTTAATTTTCTAAAATAGTGGCCTGATGAAGATATAATTCATGCTATGAAGTAAGTGCCATGTTGACCCTCATCTTTCTGTCTGCCTCTCACAGCCCAATACCTATGGCTTCAGTGCCAGCAATCAAGATGGCTGCCTGATGTGTGACTGTGACCCTGGAGGAGCTATGGGCAGGTCATGTGATCTTGGCAATGGCCAGTGTAACTGCCGAGCCAATCTGGGGGGCAGAGACTGTGGGGTTCCCGATGGCGGCACCTTCGTTCCACGGTTAGATCCCCAGGTTATTGAGACAGAGATGGATGCTTCCTCTGTGAGTGATTTTTCTTCTTGAAAAGTTCTGCTTTCTTCATTATAAGCATTCTAACTTCTTTTGCAAAAATTTGTCACCAGTTGAAAATTAAAAAAAAAAACAACTGAATTCCCATAACTTATTGTTGAGGTTATCAAGCTTTTGTATTTGATACAGTTGTTTGTAGCTAAATTTTTTATGTTTCCCTTTCTCTTTTTTCACAAATCTCAAAAAAAAAAAACCACAAGATAATAGTATTATAGGTGGTTTTGTGTGACATAATCAAGAATTTCTAAAAGCCACTATCTATTCCAGTCAGAAAAAAAGCCTGCATTTGGCAGACTTCAGTGTTGTCCATGCTTCTGAAGTTAAAACTCAGTACTTTTTATCTTTTAAAATTATTTTTTTGGGCGGATGTTGCAGAGAGATACAGTGCTTGCCTCTCAAGCGAAATGTCCTAGGAGAGAGTCCCATAAATAGGAAAACTTTTTCTGGTCAATTCTGGTCAGTTGTCACTCCCTGGTGATATAGTGGTACAGATACCTCTCAAACCAAGTCCCATGAAAAACAACAATTGACTAGCCGTTTTTCTGGTTGGAAGTCACTCCCTGGTCCTAAGGTGGGATCAAGCATCTAGTCTTATGAAGACAAACAATAAACTAGGTGATCCCTTGGGCACATTGCACACGTTGAAGAACCCTTGAAAGCTGGAAATTGCAAACAGTAAACCGTAAGGCCACGGTCTGGACAAAATTTCAAATTGATCCCCTCAGGGGCATGGTAGCTCAACTGGTAAGGCGTTGCACCTCCATGCTGAAGAGTGTGGGTTCTATTCCTGCTGGTGCCATTGTGTTGTGTCTTTGGGCAAGGCACTTTAACAAACTTACTTTATCCTATTGGAGATGGATGTAAAGCTCATAGGTCCCCTTGGTTGTAGACAACGCTGTCTCTCTGTCCAAAAAATTTGCAAGATGCCTAACAGGTGACTTGTCTCGTCATACAAGGTATACATTCATTTTCTGTCAGGGATGCAATGGTATTGTAAAATGCATAGCACCCTGCTGGATATACGCTTTGTAAATAATATATATTATAATTGTTATTATTCATAATTCCATTGTTTTCACTGATCAGGATGTTGTTCTCCGTTCTGGCCATGGCATGATTGGCTCTTCCAGCACGGGGCGTGGATTGGTCTCAATCACATCAGCCAATCCAATCCAGTTAAACTTTCAAGCGGATTATGGTGGGATTATGAACTTGGCAGTGCGTTATGAGGTGAAGAATTTCATTGTATTCCTTTTTACTTTTTTACATGTTTATATCCTTTGTTATTACTACTGATTATTTTTCCATCTTATTTTTAAATGCTGCTTTTGAAGTACTCTGAAAAAGTAAGAATAGCCGCTTTCAAGTTAACGATAATATTTAAAACTATCTGTGTGGCATTCATTGTGCAGTTTAGAAATTTCCAAACAGTAGTTGTTGGCAGAATAGAGCTTACCGATTATTATTTTTTGACCGTCAAATTTTTTATTTCTTTCATTAAGAAAACTGTGGATAGCAATTTTGTCAGCCTGCAAGCGACCTTGACCCTGGTGACCTCTCAGTCGTACAGCTGCGGTGACACCACAGTGGATGCTGGAAGGACTTGGTCACTGACACAGACTGTGGTGGATGACATCAAGACAGGTGGGTTTTGCCGAAGAGTGGGGATGGCATTTTAAAACTCACCAAGTAGGATACATGAATCATTGTATATTATGTTACCCATTCTTTGGCATTCGACTTCCTTGCCAAAAGGCATTACTTCAAGTCCTGCTATCACCATCATGCCAATTACCTTGCAGTGCTACACTGTGGATGATAGCTGGTTAGTCCCAGTCTTTCCTTGCGACAGCACTTAGAGACGAATTTCCCTGTATGGAATCAATGAAAAAAATTGTTTTTTGTCTTTTTTACTTTTTTGTGTCCACAAGGCATACTTTTTTGAGGCATTGAGACCTTGGTGATGAAAATGGATATGCCTTATATATCACTATAAATTACTTGTATAACTGCAGAAAAGTTAAAATGATTCTTTTATGGCTTTAATACTTTAAAGTACTGAGTACTTAGTCAAGACAAATTGAATAATATGTGATGCAATATCAAGCAAAGTTATTGCTTGTACCTGCAAATGTCATTGCTATGGTGCCAGTATCTGAGCCAGTGTAATTTTTAATGAAAAAAAAATGGCATTGGCTGGCTGGTTAGCCAGTGATTGTCTTCAGACAATGCACTTTGGACTTTCCCATTATCACACCTTGCGTTACACTGTCAGAAAAGTTTTAACACAATATTAACTAAATGCACGGATTGTTTATTGTTTGGAAAGTTTGTTCTTTACCATGGAGAAGCTATTGGGAAGTTCTGAGTGGACAACCATTTCTGTAATTAGCATGATAGTTTGAATAAACCTCTAACAAATCAAATTGGAAAAAAGATTTTAAAAGTTGGTAGTTAGCAAATGATTCTAAGCACAAGGATTTCTTGTAACAATATTTTGTCATTCCTTCTCAGGGTGTGATTAAATGATATGATTTTATTCATTGGAGGAAGAAGAGTAAATGAAAGATAATTTGTACTACTCGTAGTTGAGAGAAAAGTTTCATCATAACCATGGATGAGAAGAATACATGTTATAAGAATATTTAATCTGTTTACTGAAATCTCTATTATGAAATTGTAAATTCTGTTGATCAAAATAAATTTTCCTTTTGCCTTTTTTTTTTTTTCATGAATCATTTTTCAAAGGTGCCTTAAATTTTGGTGAAGTTTGCATCGGCAGAGGTTTGAGCTACAGTCTACGACTCTCCAACACAGGAACTGCCCTGCTTGTTGACTCGGTAAAGCTATATCAGTTTATTTGATCAGCCTTGTAAAATTTCATTACTTTGATTGTATGCATCATAAGTTTACCAAATGTAGTTAAAGTAGTAGATAAAATAGTAATACTAGTGATTTTAGTAACACTTGTATGATTTTATTGACAATAAATTCTGAATTGTTGAATACAAATTATTCTTAATTTTATAAAAGTATAAGAAGTATCGGATGATGACATTACTCTTACATCCTCTGGTTAAAGTGAACTCGATTTACTTTTTAAAAAAATGAGGAATTAGCTGAGACATATTCAATGTTTCCAAAAGAACGCAATTTTCAAAATTTATTGTAGCGAAAAGTAAATTTGGCAAATAAAAAGTTTTGTTTACCCCATTTGACCTCAAGTTAGGTAATAGTTTGATTGTTCTGCTCAAAAGCACATTTCTCTTGCTGTTTCCAAGACTTAGAACAATTTTAAATATGGAATTCAGCAAAGGGGAAACACTATAAAGAGATGCAAAGGATGACAACTCTCTGAGTAAGTCCTTTTGCATTTGAGCCTGAGGGTATCATCATCTTCCAGTCTCTTTGAGTATGTATACTCATGCATTGGTTTGAGGGACCCGATTTTTAGATAAGATACAACTCATTCATCAGACACCCAAGAAGGGATGAAATGATATATCAGGCTGAAGCTCAGTTCCAACTAGAACCACCCATAATAATTGGGTAATATGGGGTGAATCCCTTGCCCAAGGGGCTTATAAAATGCCATAGCAGGGACTCAAACCCAAGTTGCTTAGGTTGCTATTGAAATATCTTATCTACTAAGCCAATCTTCCCATCTGCCCATCTTTGATGAAATATACAGTCTTGTCCAAAAGTATATGAACACTTTTTTTGTAATGGTTTTTGCAATTAAAAAAAGAAAAAGAAAAAAGAGATGAATGATTTATGCATTATTGGAAAGCTTAGCCTGCCCTGAACATTGTGGTACCAAACATGTCACAGTTCTGTTCAAATGCACAACTACAAATTGCATTCAAGGAATTCAAGTCAAAATTTAAGATTGCAAATATGACAATGAAGAATTGTAACACATTAAATTGAGTTAGTTGAATTAATAGTGTGCATTAACTTGGGATCATCTCCTTTGAGTAGATTGTACAATGACCTCCACATTCCCCTGGCACTGTGGCAAGCTCTCCATTAGTTTGAACCAATTAAGAAATTATGCAAATTCCTCATCAATTCGTTTGATCAGTCAATTAAGATAATTTGATTTTGAATTGTAGTTAGAATTATATGCTATTTCCCTCTTTCTTTATTCAAATTTCCTGACATTCCAGAGATTTACAATTGGATTTAGATCCAGGGAGACGATAAACCAGTGTACAATTAGTTCCATTTTCAGCTTCTCTGTCCCTGAATCAATTCAGAAACAATAGTTCTTGAACCGCCAATAATCCCTGCTACATCAGGAACACAAAAATTACCTCATTGAGTGGAGTGACCCAGGCTCTTTCTTCTACATTTAGCTAGAGCTGGTATCATATTGGTTTTCATTGGTTTTCAACAAAAAAAATTAGATCTAGTTCCTGCTGGTGAAAATTGATTGAATGAATATATTTTGTGTGCTGACACAAGTCAACCGTAGAGTCAACTTTTATCTATTTTTGTCAGTTTCTACAAAGTTGAATTGTTTTACTTTTATTTTTTGGACGTAAGCCAAAGAACTCTTGACCAAATGTGACATTCTTGATATCAAAAGAAACAGTGAAAAATTCTCTTTCTTTACATACAGTAACTATGGGTCCAAAAATATTTAAAAATGTAAAATAACTCTGATTCAAAAGTGTTCATATACTTTTGGACATGGCTGTACATATTGTGTGTTTAATTATTTCTGAAAATTCATCACTTTTTATAATTTCTCCTCACACCCCCTTCCAACTTATGTCTGAAGGTTGTATTTGTCCCGGGGGTCAATACCCTTATCGCTGCTCTGACCGGGTTGATTGAAGCTGAAGCCATCACCAATTGTCACCAGGCGGCACTGAAAATTGTCCGAGCCAACAGGGGGAGCTGCAAGAGCCTCGAGTATAGTCTGATGGTTGCTTTACTCAATGGAGCACAGAGTACGTATTTTACTGCCTAGTCCCTATTCAACTCACTGTGTATCTTGGGAACTCATGCTTGGGACTGAGCTTATTTGTTCACTGGTATTATTAAAAGGAAGAAAAGCATCTCTTAATCTTAAAATGAAAATGGTGTTGATAAAGAGGTTTAAAATCTGTTCGCACAAAACCCAACAAATTGGAACTGTTAGATTAACATTTATGACAGAGCATGTAGAACATTTTTTTTTTTAAGGTATCTTTTTTTTTGTTTGTTTTTTTTAGGGCTAGACTAAAAATGGACGACTATCTGTCTCTATAATGTGCGTTTCTGTAGTCCATTCTTCCAGGCTGATAAGTATTGGTCTATTCAATGAAGAACTTCATCCTGGTTTTGTGTCGTCTTCTTTTCTGCCTTTTTCCCTTTCCCGACTGTTTTCTGCCTCTGGGTGTCTTTTGACATTGACTGTGAATGTTTCGTTTAACTGAAAATATTTTCTGTGGTAAATTGACTCATTGATCTTTCTCAATGAGCAGATACCACAGAGGTAACAGCAACTATTTTTGGCTTAAGATCAAGTCATACCCTATATGTGTTGCTCATTATGCCACGCAAGATTAGGCACACTGGACTAATTATCTGCCTGTCTTCATTTCTTGTGATTCAGAGGCGAGAGATTTTCCGCTCTGCCAAGGCAGTATGAAGAGTTGGATAACAAAACAAAACAATTCTTTAAAAAATGAAAACCTTACTTCTATCAGTGAGTTAAAATGTAAGCAAAGTCATTTACTCTTCTTACGTGCTGTCCAGTTTCCTTTTGCTTGAAATGAGGTTTTGTTTTACCTGAATGTGCAATCTGAAAAATAGCACATTCATTGATTTTTCTTGAAACTTTCTTATTTTGTCAAAGGGATGTGCATGTTGAAAAGCAGAATAGCAGGTAAAATGATACCATACATTTTGATGTATACAAAAATACAGGTGATAAGAATTGCTCTTTTAGAATATGATTGGTAATGGGACGGCAGCTAATTTAAAAACCTTAATCTTTCTACTATAAATTTCAGCCTGCTCCTGTGCTGGTGGCAGTTTACTGAGTGGTGTGTGTGACGCATTCAGTGGAGACTGTGACTGCCGGACAGGGGTGCTCCCACCAGGCTGTGACGCATGTCGCTCTGATTTCTACCAGTTCTCTGTGCAAACTGGATGTATTGGTGAGAAAAATTAGCAATGGAGGTTTGAGGGTGTCCACATAACTCTGGGCTTTAAATAATTTTTTTCTTGTCCATAAAAGTAGGGACTATGAAATGAAAACTCTGTGAACTAAAACACAACCGTACTTCCTAAATTATGAATTCCTTAAATAACTGGTCACAGTTTTTGTCGATTGTGCATCTTAGAAGGCTAGAACCAAATAAACTTTCTTTTTGTTCTTGATGAGCCTACTGGGCAGGGCTTCTTTCTTGAGTTTCACCTGTTTATTAATTCAAAAATTGCTTTAAAATGAAAGGAGGAAAAACAGAATGGGATATTTTTTTCTATGGAATGGTATCTTAACGATCTTATTTTATATGGTGACTGTGCAAAATTTTGTGCAAGGCGTCATATTGAAAGAAATCATATATAAAATACAAAATGAAAAACCACATGTACAAGATCAGTATGAATGCAAAGAAGTCTATAAAACAAAAACACTCTGAAAATCGTTAACAAATTGAAGATAATTCAGAGAAACCCCTTTTAAACAGGCATGAGAAATAGAATTTGGTCTTTTTGTTGCACAATGTATTTTGAGCATTACAATTATCTTGATTAAAAAACGGACAAACATCTTTTTATCCCTAAATGTGTGCCATAAGACTGTGCCTGCCACGTCAATGGATCAGTGAATGAGTTTTGTGACACACAAGGAGTGTGTCAGTGCCAACCCAATGTACAGGGAAACAAGTGAGCTCATCCTCTACTACAACACAATGTTCATTTTAAGATGTTTTTATGTTTTGTCAAGGTTACTTTTAACTTCTTGTGGAATTGGGTTTTATAATGTTGATTTGTCTAATGTAATTGAATAATCTATTTTTGTTTTTGTCTGCTAATCAAAGTGCTGACTTTTATAAGATTTTGTCAAAACATTGTGACCTTTTTTCTTTTTTTTTAAAATATATTTCTTCTATATAAGGGGTTGCCAACCTTCTGTGACTGGTGACCTCCATCAAAAGTTAAAATCATGCAACACATCACTTTTTTTAATGTGATTAGTGCCTTTTGGTGTGTGAGTGAGTGAGTGTGTGTGTCTGTATGTGTGTGTGTGTGCGCACGCGCGCATGTTTGCTGGGTACATATTGTAAAGCGCTTTGAGGCTTTGGCAGAAGGCACTATAGAAATATATTAATAATTATTATTATCATTACTACTATCATCATCATCATCATCATCATCATCATCACCATTATTGTAATTATTATAATTATTATTATTATTTTCATTATTATTATTATCATTATTATTATTATTATTATTATCATTATCAGCAGTGTAATTCTTTGTTTAGTCAACGTGATTACTTGCTAAGGCTTTGAGACCCACCTAAAGGCCTTGCAGCCTCCCGGGAATCTCCTATTGTAGTAGGCGTAGAAATTTACAAATCAACTGCAATAATTACTGCTAAAAAAATGTGAAATCATTTTTAAAGAGACAAAATGAGGTCAAAAAGGAGTGTTATTTTCTTACCATTCTTCTTTTTTTTTTTTTTTATCTTTGGCTGATAAACATTATACAGATGTGACTCCTGTGCTCCTGATCACTACGGCTTACACACAGGTATGATCCCAGGCATTTTTCATGATTTCTCTGAAAATAAAAGGTTACTTCCACTTCATATACAAGTTAAGTTTTTTTTTTATTATTATTATTTAAAAGGATTTGAAAACTGATTTGATGGAAAGAAAGAAAAGGGAGATGCTTTTAACTTTTAATTTATTTATGTGAACTTTGGGAGTGAAGTGGCCAAACGAGAAGGCAGTGTTGTCTATTCTGAATGAACAGATAAAACCCTACTTTGGTTTGTTGCAGTTTTCAGCAAAGGATCTAGTGAGGCACCCCTGTTGGAATTCTAAGCCTGAGGAGTATTTAATAACGGAAACTTAACCAAATGTCACATTCACAGCTCTCTTAATCTCTCTCTCTCTGTCTTTATCTGTCTGTATGTCTGTCTGTCAATCTGTGTGTAAGTCTCTGTGTGTGTGTGTCTCTCTCTCTCTCTTTCTCTCTTTCCCTCTCTCCCCCTCTCTCTTTCTCTTTCCCCCCAACCCCCATCTCTCCCTTCCCCCCCGCTCGCTCGTGCTCTCTCTCTCTCGCGCTCTCTCTCTCTCTCTCTCTCTTTTTTTTTTTTTTCTCCCCCTTTTTCTCTCCCTTTCTATTAGCCAGTCTTCTTGCAGGACAACGCTTCCGGAATTTTGTTGCCAAACAGCTCTCTGTCATCTGCCAGTCTCCCTGCTTGGTTAGTTTTGTGTCATGCCATGTCTCAAAGCCTTCTGTTTTTCTAAAAACATCATTTATATAACTTCAATTGGCTATTTTGATGAATCTTGAGGGAAACTCCTCAAGCCTACAATTTTATATTTTCTCTGTCCACCTCACAAAGGTCAAGGCTGCACACCTTGCCAGTGCAACCCCACCTTTTCCCAGGGGTCCAGTTGCGATGACTATGGACAGTGTGTGTGTAAATCAGGAGTGAATGGCATCAATTGTGACAGATGTGCCCATGGGTAACCCATTAACACAAGTTGTTCCTCAGATATATTTTCTTTACCCTACATCTCCGACTAATCAGCTTCCTATCTGCTGTCTGGATTATGCAAAACATTATTTTAACCCTCTTAGGACGGGATAAAATTTGTTTGAGTTTTGAGAAATGTTGCTAAAATTAGGGCTCTACAAAACAAGCATTGTATGAAGCCACAGTCATGGCCTATTGTGCTAATAGGGTTTCAGAATTGTACTTGTAAACCTTATTTGTTTCCAAGAATTTAGTCCAATTGTGTGTGCTTTCAATAAGAGGAAAACGTTTTGGTTTTCAGAACCATTTTTTTCCCTTTCTTGTTTTACAGCTTTGTTATTTAATTTTGTTTTGCAAAAGATAACAACGTCAACATTGACATATGCCAAACAAAAAAAGAAAAAGAAATTGATTTCGTTTAAGATTTCATTTCTAAATGTTCAATTCTTTATCAGTTTGAATTTTTTATCCATTTTGTTTTGTCCTTGTTTGGTATTTTGAATATCATTTGAGATCAAAAGTGCCTGACAATAAGCCATTGTTCTAAAAGAGTTGCTTAAAGTTTGAGAGTATCATCCAAAAGCACAAAATGTCATGTTTTTTCAAGAGTATCAATAATGAAGCAGATCACAAGAATCATTTTAAAAATGTGTTGAAAGAAAATAAAAATGCAGAAAAACTCTTCAAAAGTTTACTCAAGAACCAACCTATTTCTTTCAGCCATTACAACTTGACACCCAATGGTTGCACTCTCTGTGCCTGTGATACAGATGGCAGCACGGGTGTTGGCTGTAACGAGGTGTCGGGAGTTTGCGAGTGCAGGGAAAATGTGGAGGGCACCGCATGCAACAGGTGCAAACCAGGTGAGAGAGTACAAATAAGGCTGGGGCAAGAGGTTTATTGTGGTGAGGGTGCAAGGAGTGAGGTAAAAAAAATAATGCCGTAAGATACATTCAAACAATCACACCCCATTTGCCCCAACCAGCTTGGACAGAATCATAAAAGTTCTTGGGGTTTTTTGTACGGGATTCCAGAGAGGACAACAGTGAGGAATTAAAAAAGAACCCTCATGGAGGACAGGAATGAACAGGAAAAGTCTGGCTTTATCGGGTGCCCTCACAGGCAAAGATGTTTAAGAGATCGGAACGACCTTTGAGAAGAAATCATGTGTTTCTTTTTTGTGTAAAATTTCAAAGAGAAGACAACAGGTCATGTTCAAACCATCCCATGCTGCTAACAATTCCAGCAGTCTGCCTAGTGCGGCACTGGTGATGACGAGATCACTGTGTTATTTTTGCCAATTACAATAATAATAATAATAATAATAATGCACATTTATAACGCGCAAAAACTATCCCCACCTCAGCAGCAGGCTCTAGGTGCAAGACAAGTAAATAATAATAATTATAGCATTGAAAAAAAAACTCATATATAAAGAAATTAATTAATTAATTAATCAATTAATAATAGCATTGTACTTAATATAGCATCAGGATCCATCTCAATAATTCTCTCTCATGTTCTACAAGTGAAAACCACCAACTTCCCACAGACGCATTCTTTCTGATGACTCATCCTGTCTCCTTTACACCTATATTATATTACTAAACACTCAGATCCAGCCTCCATTCATTATAAATACCAAATGTGGCCAATGATCATCACTACAGTTATGATGAGGTTAAAAAAAAAATAAAAAGATGGGGACTATGACATAGTAAACTTAATTAATGCTCTATATCAATACAGGATTCTATGGGTTGGGCAGCTTCCATCCAGGGGGGTGCATCCCATGCTTCTGTTGGAACAAGGGAGATAACTGCACTTCTGCTCCTGGTGTGACTTTCACCTCCATTGGTTCTGCTTCGAGTTCATGGCCAGATGGGTGGACAGCCGCCAACAGCACAGGAAGTAGTGCAGCAGTTGTCCCTGAAGGCATAGGGGCAACGTATGTAACCTGAAAAAAAAAAACCTGATCATTGTATTACCTAAGTAGAGAGCACAAATTCCACAATGAAAGGAGTTTGTTATTAATATGGAACAGGTTTTAGTTTTAAATCAGCACCTCTCTAACATTGTGGTGTCATGCCTGATCTGCAATGACAATTCTTGAAATGTTTGAAATACAAAAACAAAGAAGAAACCAGATAAAAAAAAAAAAAAGAATATTTTGTCCAATTGAATGTTAACCCAATGCAAAGTTTCAATCAAAGTATCCATCAATATCAAGGTTATTTTGAAAAAATTCTGGGGTTGTTAAGAAAATAGTTTTTAAAAAAATTAACAAAATAATAACATCTTGAATTCTCTTTTCTTTTCCTCTGTCTTGACAGCCGAATCTTAAAAATTTCACCACTGCAAGAGACAGGCGAAAACCTCTATTTTGTGGCACCAGGCAAATACATTGGAGATGTGTCATCTCTCTTTAGAAGGAGCCTCTCTCTGAGCGTGATGCCCGTGTCATTGTCAGGTTCATTTGATCCAGCCGTTCCCAACGTTACAGCGATGGTAGTCTTTGAAGGTAGCTTTGCAGAGAAAGCTTTGATATACACCTTTATTGTGTTGCTGAATGGCATGACACAAACATTCCAGGTGAGAGCTTGTAATTGGGGACTTTGCAAAATTATATAGTTGGGTTTTTTTTTGTTAGGTTCTAGTTTGGTTTTGGCTTTGTTTATTTTGAGAGAAAGAAACGTATATGACAGAACTCAAAACTGTTCGTAAAAAGGCATGTAAAATAATTCAAATGAAGTAACTATGATTCAAAAACTAGTTTATGGTATCAAATCAAATTGAAATTATGTTTAAAAATCTTTAAAAACCAATTCATAGAGAAGATCGAGATCAAATGTACATCTTCTCCCCTCAACACCTGGTATTCTTGACCCCATTTGACCCCTCTTGACCCAATTTGACCCCACTTGACCCCAAACCCACTCAGACAACGGTGTCAGAGGCTTCCTGGGATGTCGTGGACAAATCTGCGCTGGCATCCAATCAGGCGCAGTCGGTGCTGCCTGCCACCTACACCCAGGTGATGGAGGTCCTAACAGGTGTATCTGCATTCAAGATTCAGGCATACAGTGCACAGGTAATTACGCACTGCTTCTCCTATTAATATGCTTATTATCTACAGCCAATCTGATTGGACAGTAAATCTCCATTGCACAATTCTAGCTTGCAGTTTCCAGAAGATAGCAGATATCAACTTCATTGTTTTGAGAAAGAAAATGACCTTGTGTTTCTAGGTATGTATCATTCTCTCAATCTTTCTTCTCTCCCTCTTTCTCCAACTTGCTCTGCTTCTGCCTTGCTTTTTCTTCCCCTCCCTTGACATGTTTCTACTTAAGAGCCTGATTAAATCGATGTCTTCCAATGGTATTTTAATATTGTCTATTGAATTTTATTTCCCAAGTTTTTCAATGGATTCATTCATAACTTTTCCCATTCTCCTTCAGATGCCAGGCTATGCATTGGCCTTGAACTCTGTCACCATGGGAATAGGTGTTGATGGTCCTACCAACAACGTGGAAATGTGCCAGTGTCAGAAAGGCTATAGGGTCAGTAGGTCAACCAAAATTTGACCTTGACCTTACAAGATATCTTAAATTTTTTCCTTTCTTTTTTTTCCCTTTTTTTCAATGCTTTTCAACTTCTTCAAACTTTTATTCATCACATATTGAAGAATGATGAAAAATTCTAAATGATATTCCACAGATGTCTGGAATAAACAGGCAAGGATCTGGATTTCAAGTACATTTTTAAGTCACGGGCTTGAAAGAGCGCGCATTAAGTTTAAGCTACCTGCGTGAAGGCTACCGCCACTCCCCACCCACCGCTCAGCACGTGCCTGGGTCAGCAGGAGCTGCGCGGTCCGAGTCATTAAACACCCGA
>JBCIKM010131026.1:0-13892 GCA_039654465.1 Melibe viridis | reverse complement strand
ATATTTGTCATGTCAAAGACTTCCCCAAACCACATTGTCCTTCTTTATGATATTGTCGTTCGGGGGCCAATTTAGACTTTTCTATATCTGTGAGTACCCGTGTACTCCTTTCCTTTCATCCACAATCAGCATAAAAGGCCTTCAATATTGCTATTAAGATGCAGTTTCATCACATCAAAGGTCTGATAAGCACACCATGGCCAAATCTTGCTTCAACCATTACACAGCAGGGGGGCGTGTTGATGAGCGGTGAAGGAGGTGGGCCAGTTACCGCCAGGTGCAGTGAAATGAACGGTGTTCTCATTAATCACTGCAAGGGTCAGGGCTTTGATATGAAGGGCAATCGCTCGGCGCCTTCTTACTGATGCAGCCGGCATTTTGATGAAGTCGATTATAAGAAGGTTGTCACGACCTGGGAAAAGGGTCATTTAGGTATCGACTATCTCCACAAGCTATCTATTACCATGAACTAACTTTCTCTTTTGGAAGTTTATAATAAAACAACAAAAGTATATTATTAGTAAGAGAATGATAATTTACTTATATATATTTCCAGTTTGTTTTTTGTTTTTGTTTTTTTTATTCTTGATTTCTCATCCCCTCCATTGCTTACTGTGTCTCAAACCAAATAAATATCGGAGAAACAACGTTCTCGTTGTTGTCGTAGTCGTTTTGATGTGTGAGCGGTGCCCACGTGTCTGTGAAGAAAAGATTTGAATTAAAACTTTCTCACTAATCATATGGCCATGTGGTGTAAGCACTTCTGGAGTTTGTGGTTTGGGTCCAGATCGATGACAGTTTTTGAGAAAGGCTTTATCATATTTATTTATCTATCTTTTTCTTTGGGTCCGGTTGTCCTTTCTTTGCACCGCAATTACAATACTTGATTAAATTATGAACTTTGTTCTCTTTACCTTGTGGTGCAATCCATTTCTTCACTGCCCAATCATCTAAACGTTGATTAAGCCTCTTGAGCGCACTTCATTTGTCCTTAAAATGTGCCAAGATGTGTGTAGAAAAACACCATGGCACAAGTTACGGCCATTGGGCAGGCTTGACTCGGCTTGATAAATGGACGAGCACGTGTAAAATAAGGCAATGTGAACTGTTACGACCTTTGGGCAGCTCAATACGCTCGTTATAGTATGCCCACATGCCCCGCCTACACACCGTAGCGCGAGTTACGGTCTTTGGGCGGACTCATCTCCCCTTGATAACTGAACAGGTAAGCCTGCCATAACACAGTGTGACCTGTTACGGCCTTTGAGCAATCACCGATTGATCTTTCTCTGCTTACCTGACACAACTTAACAATTGTTAAGTCCTTTGTGCAGGTACAGAAAGAAGAGAAAAACATTACAGCTTTTGGATCTTCATTAAAATTCAATTAAAAAATTTTCAAAAACACAAAATATGTCTCCCAGCGAAAGATCTTAGTGTGACCAACGTTGATATCTAAAAAAAAAAAATTGAGATTTCAGCGTTAAGGCCTTTGTGCAGGGACCCCTCGATATCAAGGTTTGGTTTCACTGAATAAAATCCAATGAGTAAAATAAGAGAGGGCACTGAGGATAAATCACAAAAAAGGTATAGATACAGTACCTGCAAGAGATAATGAAAGGAGAAAAAAAGCAAACTACAGTATGTTACTGACCTGATTTATTACAATCATAAGCTTGAAACCACCTTCTCTCAGCCTCTCCTTTTATCTCCTTTCTTTTTATCGTTCTGTAACCTGACACACAGATCTACACAGCCCAGTTAGTATAGTATTTGTTTGTTGAGTAAGGTTTGGATGTTGTTCTCTTTACACTATTTTCTTGTATTATTTCCCTTATTCTACCTCTACTTTTCCTCTGCTTGGAGTCCCTTTGGTCAGTAACTTTCTTTTTGCTGTTCATAAACAGAAAATAGTATAGGCACAGTGCTGAGGTAAGTCAAAGCCATAGAGAGAAAAAAACAGGAAGTCGTCACAGGAGGGAATTGAACCCAGGACCTGCCACGGCACTGATTCGCCTGGCCAATGCCAGAACAGCAGGCTTACCAACATAGCAGATTTTTTCCTCCTTTTCTTTTTTCCTTTTCCTTCTCTTTTCTTTTTTTCTTTTCTCCTTTTCCTTTTTGCTTCTTTTGAGGAAAACCCCTTCGTCCACATTTTTTAGCCCTTCTTATAGTGAATTGCTATCCAGTTAGATTGATAAAAAAAAGGAATTTAGCAAGAGATTAAATGATTCACTCAGTGTCAGAGAATGACTTAGAGATTTATATGATTAGCTCACAGTTTAATAGAAACAGGGTTAATAGTCATTTTGATTAAGAATAACTATGCAAAGAAATTAATTAAGATTTAAATAAGAAGTATTAAATTGAATGTTAATTAATTGATAGTTAAATAAATTGTTTTTCCTTTTAATTTTGGTATTAATTCTTTTACTTTTAAAGATTAAACTGCAATTACATACCCCTATTAAATTACAGATAGTAAAGTTTACAATTGACTTTGTGACTTTGTTCACTACCTGTGGTTGTCAACTGTGATTTTACGTATTGTTGTTGAATTTGTATTTATAGGTATTGTTATAGTTTGAATTGAGTCATATTGTTGTTATATCATTGTCAACTGTGATTTCACGAGTTGCAGCCCTTGACGTGTGAATACGTGTTTTGCAGTTGATGTGAGCATTATACCATTTTGCTGTCTGCCTTTAGTCATTCCAATCTCATGTGCTGCTGTTGACCTGAGTGCACCAGTGTTACAGAACTGTGAGATTTCTATTGTTGTTGTTGTCAATTGTACTTCTAGGTATTGTGTTGTGGTGACGTGCCATTATAGTTGGGCGTGCTCTTTTGTATTGTTACATATGTTTGTGGTGGTGACTTTACATACTGTCACAGGTGGACATACATTTTGATGTCATTATATGTTGGTTGTAGTTTGTGTGATATTGTTTCTGTGGGTTTTTACATCTAGCAGTGTTGTAAGGAACCCTGGGTTACAGTTTTGTCTTTCCTAAGCACTGTATCTACACCATTTTATTGAATATCACGGTATACAAGTAAGACAATTTTGCTACAAGGGCACATGAAGACTTAAATGCTGAGCAAAGAATGGTGACATGCTTAAACAGTATACATGAGTTACCTCCTGTGGTTGTGGATATGATGCAATGGAAATACTGTCAGCTTTTGTCCCAGACTGATGGGGGAGCCGTTGGTACAACTCTTCACACAGAAAAGGCATGAAAGGGGCTGCAGCTCGCAAGAAGGTGTCAGTGCAAAGATGGAGAATTTGACAGACAATTTCTTGTCTAACTGGGTTGCCACCAATAAGCACTGGTTTCACTGATTCCTGGAACAGGTTAAGAAATTTTCACTCAGATTTCAGAGATCAAAATGTGGATACAATTTGATTACAACTGGGAATTATGCAATTCATAACAAGCCTTCAATCTAACAGGTGGTTTAAAAATTTACAAGAAACTGTTGGTATCAACAAGGTCACTGGTGGTCATATGAACTTCTCTGTGCAAACCCAGCTGCAGACCTGCCTACTTTTTGAAAACCCAAATAGGGACACTTCACCTGTAGGCTGTCAAAAGTTGTGAATGAATCCAATTGAATTCGTTAAAAAAAATCAAACTATATAATATATACATATATATATATATTATTTTTTTTTTTTTTTAAATGATAAAACCCAAAATATCAAATTGGGACAGTCCCGAAAAATTCGGGACAGTAGGCAGGTCTGCAGCTGGCTGTGACATCCCATCACATTCGAGCAATCTTTTTAAAACAGCCCAAAACAGTGGTTTTGATGTATTGTGCTCAAAAACTCTCTCAACCATTCACAAAAGGAGAGAAAATCAACACTGTACCTTTCTGTGTTAACAATCAATTAACTTCTTTAATCAAAAGTTCAGTGATAAATTTCAGACAGCCATGCCCTTGAGAGTTTTAGATTTTCACACTGTCCATTTACAACATAATGAGAAATTTCCATCAATCACAGAGTTAGAGCTATTTGAAAACTAGTGCTTTGAAAGACGATCCATTTGTGTTGGATCCAGCAGAATTAAGAGGTAATGAAATAAATTTTGAAAACAACTTGGTCTGAGTTAATGTTATAACTCTGAAGAACTTACCAGGTAGACATCACAAACTTCATCGTACCAAAAGGTGAGTAATGAGCTGGTAACACACTGGAGGTCAAAAGACTTGAAATGCAGGTCACATGACCTGACCATGTGACTCAGACGACTCAAAATCCACAGGTCTGTACGGCTTTCTTCCACACTAATCTGTATCCGTCAGAAGAAAGAGAAGCACATTAATTACTAGAATTTTAACTTCTACAGCTTCATACATCATAGGCATATTCCCAAACAGTTGCAGCTATGGTTGCAGGGTTGGCATTGCAAAGCCTGCAAGGAGCAGGAAAGGGCAGCAATGGTGGTAGTAAATTTATGTACAACGCACAGTGCAGTGGACTTTGAGGTTGTGTTAAATTTGTAAAATTCAAGTTCACAATACATAAAAAGAAAAAATATTAATAGCTAGTAACTGTTAGAGTTCTTTAATGCTTTTGAATTGAATAAAATAAATAAAATAAATTTATAGCATGATATATAGCGCTTATCCACGGTTATGACCATGCTCTGAGCGCTTTACAATACCATATCCCTGGCAGACAACCAACATAGAACACTTGACGAGACAAGCATCCTGTTAGGCGCTTTACAATATTTCTGACAGAGACAAGATTGTCTGATCAACAACCAGGGGGACCTCCGAGCTTTACATCCATCTCTGATAAAGCTTTACTGTCCGTAAAAAGTCACAATGCAATACTGTTATAAAAACTACATACAATGAACTGGAGCTGGAAATCATTAACAACTACATCCAAGCTACCACTATTTTATTGTGATTATTAAAATTCCATTGAATTTCAAAGGTTGGAACTCTCTCTGACTAAAGTTTAGAACATTTCTAACCCTGTTATGAGTATAGAGTCCCCTGTTCTCTCTTGCTTTTCCTGGGAAGAAGCCTAGTAGCTTCATCAGTAAGAACACTACATCATAGCTCCCATCAATAAATGACATTGTCTGGGCTCATTTGTTGGCGTGATACGATCCTACTTCAAGCAAATACTAATACTCCTTCAGATGCAACAGGGGACTTGCCTAAGAAGCATTTATTTGTTCAACTCTTTCAACTTCATTTTCTCCTTAGTCAACTCAATTTCCTATAGCTTTCTCCAGGAGAAGTAACAAATTTCTATCCAAATGATCTGTCAGTGGTGGATGGGCTTGCTGTCCAGGCAGTGGCCAGGCAACGGGTGCTGTGATAGGCCCAGGGTTTTTCTTCTTTGGATGAGTTTAAACCTTCCAGTTTTATTTTTCATTTCTTTCTATAGCTTTGTCTCATCTTGGCACTGAGCCTACACCATTTTATTTTATTGCCAAGCACTGGCAATGTACTGGAGGCCTTAGTGATGACTGCACACACCTCAAATGTTAAAGCTGGTGAGAAATCCTGGCCCAAGTGATGTGTGATGAATTTGAAAGACTGCCAGACCTTGTTGCAAAACCTCATCCTATTCTCAACACGTTTCATATCAAAAGGGATGTCATGAGCTGCAAAACAAACAAATGAACTGATTTAAAAACAAGGAGGAAACATGCTCTAGAAAAGTAAGAGTCTCCTAATATAACTAAAATTTTTACAACAAAGTTTTCTGCTATGAGATAAATGTACACAGGCTCTGACAGCACCATCGTGATGGTTGCATGATGTGAGGCAGACAAAGAAAGCAGCATATTGTTTAAGTTTCTTTTCAGCGTTTATTGAAAAAAAAAAATGAATTAATAAAACAAACAAAAAATAAAAATAAATCAATTCATGACCACCTTGGTATCAATAGCATTGGGCCCACTTGAATTGAAGAAGGGAAAATAATCAACAACAGATCGTTTATGAATGCTTTAAGAGCACAATATATTTTAGCAATAATATACTCACAGTAACAATGGATTTTACTTTTTGTTTTATGCTCTTATGGCATTCAACAAAACTTGTGAGAGGCAATGTCTAACATTTTCATAAACTGGAGGATTTATCTTTTCTGCTGACCTATTGCAAGATAAGATATTAATATTCATGAAAGTAACCAATTACAGGGAAAAATCTGAATTGCTTGGACCAAAAATAAATAGCTGCTAAACTGTGCGCATCAGACATTGCAATACTCTGCGTCTCAAAATCAATCCATTTCACTTAAAAAGGAAGATAATTGATCATAAAATGTCTCTATTCTACCTTGTTGCATCATTGAAAATTAAAATTCTTCAGAGCTTTTCACACTCTGTGATGAAAAAAGAAAAAGAGGCAGGACAAAAGAAACCTGGAGAAGCAGCATGCAGAGAGCGCTGAAGGAGGCTAGGCTCACATGGAACAATATTGGCATCCACACAGCTGACAGAATTGGAGGGCTCTGGCTCTGGTAGATGCTTAATGCGCCCCAAGGCTCAGGGAGGATTAAGTAAGTAAGAAAGTAACTGAGAATTAAGTAAGTAAGAAAGTAAGTAAGTAAGTTTTCATACTATGAAGACATGTATATAAATCATTGCATCCGTTTGTATTGACTGTCCATCTTACAAGTTGTGTCATAGGAGCACAGAGTAAATCTGAGAGCATCAGCCCCACAAGCTGGGATGCCCTGGGGGAAATCTCTCCTCTGGTCTTCCCTGGCCCTGGCAACCTCCCTGGGGTCAAAGTTGCCTGTCTCCAGCCGACCATGCAACTCCTGCAGGAGCAAAGACAAGCTGTGTCATCAAAATAGACCTCAACAAAAGAAGGATCAATTTAAGCTCTGTTTACTTGTTGCCTTTCTGATGGTATCAGCTTTCTTGTCAAGAAATGTGATTTAATGGAAGTATTTTGATGTTAAATTTAACAACATTTGAGCTTTAAAATGTAAACAGGACCCTTGTGGTAACGCTGCTCTTAGCTGAAGTCAGCACTCACTCACCACAGTGGCCACGCCTTGAAATCACCATGGCTGTACTAGAGAAAAGATATCCGCCTGGACAACATTTCCTGGCCTGACTCTGCATTCAATGCAGCACGGCTTGCACAGGTACATTGTTGTCCACGACCTGTCCAGCCAGATGGGCCTTCATTGGCTCAGAGAGGTTTGATGATCAGAGAGGACTGAAGCAGAACAGTGACTGAGGTGGGAGTGCATCTCCCCAGCTGGAAATTTGCATCACCCAGAATCATACAATCTTGAGAATTGGGGGGGGGGGGGGCTGAGCGTTCGTTGTCATGCTGCAAAACAAAGGCCCTTATGGTCGTATTTCGGACCACGTATTCTGGAGGTTATCAAGACTCTTGACAAAATCTCTCAACGTTTGTGCTTTGCCCTGGTTTTACGGCAACCTGAGCATTCAAGAAGGCAGTAGCCATAATCTTCTTTGCTGATTCAACAATAATATGAAATTTTGATTTGTCTCAAGGGGGGTACATAAAGCATCTAGCTCTCATCAGCTGTGACAGCATTCAATGAATTCTTAATGTTATCCTTAGAAGTCACTAGTCTGATCCACAGCATTTTTTTTACAGATCATTTGCAGGAAAAACAGATTGACAGCTCTGTGGCCAATTTTGATAGATTACTTTTATAGGCAGTGGCTGGCATACTTGAGGGGAAAATGAACCAAATGGTTAGTTTAAAAGTGTGTTAATAGATTTGTAAAATGCCAAGCCTATACAGGGGATATGATAATTGTTCAGAAGTTGAATGAATGATGTCCATAGAACTCAAATTGCCAATAGAAAATCTGCCATCTTGCAAGAGCCTGGCCACTGTTGCCCTACAGAGCCAGTCCAAGGGGAGCACCCTACCTACCTCCAGGCTGACTCCATTCACAACATCCAGGGGGTCGATGACGTTGCCAAGTGACTTGCTCATCTTGCGGCCCTGAGAGTCCCGCACCATTCCATGCAGCAGTGCCTGAGGAAGTATAACAGCAGACAAAACAAAGTTCAAACTTAAACTTAATAGTTTGTCTCTTTTCAATTGTTATGATCTAAAAATTCTTTTTCTGAGGATACCAGCAACCAAAGGGTTGGGTTGCCAAGTTGGGAAAGTCAAAAGGAGAGAGCCTTGGAAGTGAAATAAGGTACAGTCAATGCATTCCTACATTAATAAGTATTCACTCAATATGTTTTATGATATATTATAAAACACCCTTAACACTGTTGTCATGGACGTTGCTAGGTGCTGTAATTTTCCATATACTCAGTGACCCAAAAATGACATGCATTAAAAAACAACCACCAAGTTATGAGTGAGGGTCTTCTCCTTTGCACCTCCTGATTCTATAAACCCGCCAACTCCAAATGATCGACTCACCCCTCCAACAAAAAACCATAGGTGCGTATTTAAACTTGAAAAGAGAGGAACAACTTTGAAGATGACAAGCAAGGTCACAATTCTGCTGATGTAACGTTCATTCATCATGATATTCTTTAAGTAAACAATCATCAACTTGCATCAACATAAATCTCTATGAATAAAGTTTAGACAAGTTTAAACAGTTTATACTTAAAGAAACGAAGTATCTGAACCATGATTTCATGTTAATGTTTATTCATTAATAAATGTCCTCAGCAAGAAAAGTTTGAATAATGGATTGGCATGGTGTTTTACAATACCATTATTGAACTATTGGACAATATCCTCAATGGCATTTATCACTTGCAAGCTTTGATAAACACTTTAGAGGTACATAGCCCAATATCGTTCAATAATGGTATAGTATTCTTTCTTTTCCAACAATATGAAACAAGAACAAAAAAAAAAAAAAAAAAAAAAAAAAGAAAGAAAGAAATTGTCAAAACAACAAAAACAAAACAAAATTTGGTAAAAACGAAAAGAAAAATACCCCCCCCCCCCCTTCCAAAATACAAATAAAAAAACTCACAAGGAAAAGCACTCAGAAAGAAAAAAAACTCTAAATATGAAAGATTGGACAAAAGCACAGGTCAGATTGGTGGTGAGTCCTAGGGCATCTTGCAGCCCAAATGACCTACAAAGGCAGCAAAAGGTGACAAATATTGAAGCTTCAGAAGGAAGAATGGAGACAAACTACACTGAAAGTTTCAAGTTGATAACCTGCAAAGCGCCACAGAGTGCTACAAAGTTCTGTACAAAATTTGACAAATTTAAATGTGAACAATGACAAAACACAAACACAGAGAAAAAATAGAACTGCTTTTCCAATCTTACAGTGTCAAATGGGAGACTGTTTGTCAGCTCTTGACTGAGCATGACCATTCTGGCCACCCAGAAAAATAAAATGTCCTGGCCAGTCTCCATCACGTGTTGCGGGAAGTACAAATTGAGGTCTGTCGTCTGTTTCACAGAGAAAGTAAATAAGGAATGTTAAACAAGCCTTCATTCAATCTTGCTGTTGTCTTTTAAAGAATTGTACAAAAGTTTGGGTATTTTTCTTGCTGGCAGTTTGAGTTAAACATTTTGTAAATTATATCTCACTGGTAACATTGATCTAAAACCTAGGTCACTCCCACCCATCCCCCCCCCCCCCAAAAAAAGGGGGCGGGGGGCTCAGAACCAGATGTTGCTCAGCATCAGAGTCAAAACTAATTAATTGTTCAATAATCTATTCATCCAGACTGATTTTGACTGGCGAAATATTGAGCAAGCCAGGGCTTGCATGAAGAGCTCAGTAAATCTCTTGTCACAGACTCTTCACTCTCTTTTGACCCAATGTACTCTGACCAATAGAGTAACTATCTATGGAACAAGTAATCTTTAGCTTTAGCTTATTAACAAAGGGATTTAAAAACAATAATTTTCTTTGTTTGTTCATTAGTGAGAAAAATGAAGCAGCGTGATTTGTAAATTTTTGCTTTTGTATGATCTGTCATTTTAAAGGATAATAAAAAATTATTTCTATTACTTTTATCACTAACTACTACAACTCTTCAGCTGATGATCTGTGCAAGCCCAAGGGTCATGTGACACAGGCCATGTGAAACAGAATTTGTCTTGAGGATGAACTTAAGATCTGATGAAATGGCTCCCATTTCCTCTTAGTTTGTACAAGAAAGGGTTGAAATAGTGAAAAACAAATAAACAAAGCATTCCCACCTGTTGAGGCCATCCCAATGCGGAGAAGGGAAGAAGAGCGGAGGAGAACCAAGTGTCCAGCACATCTTCATCTGGAAACCACAGGAGTAGGACAGAGAATTCAAATTCACATTGTCATTGCAATTTGGATAAGTTGCTACGGTCAAATAAGATTTGATGGAGATTTATTGTTATAGATTAACTGTCCTAAAACCAACTAGAAAGCTAAATATAAAATATTCAAAACCTGTAGCAAGAAAGTAACGGTGCAGAAAATTGGCCTAGGATTGAAATTAACCATTTTTAGTCCATGATCCAGTGGGCGTAAACCTTACCCCCCCCCCCCCCCCCCCAAGTCATATATCATTGGAAAGCTTATAAAATTCTTTATCAGATCCCAGAAGTAATGGCCGGGAGCAGACACCTTGAATCAAAGATTGTGAAAAAAGTAATTATTTGAATACGGTGTTGAGAGGAGAACAAGACAAAGCCATAGCTAAAGGTAAATAAATACAGAAAAATAAATTGTCTCAAAAAATTGACCTCCACAGCCGGGACTCGAACCACGGATCTCTGGATTGCCGGTCCAGTGTGCTAAACATTACACTACCGAGGCTGTTTGATCATTGAGACAATTTAATATACTTAAACTATATTTAAACCTTCCTTTGGCACACAAGTGGGGACCGCCCACACAATGAATGGGAAGTGACAATGACGAGAACGAAAGTAGCTCCGGTAATATAGGTTTGAAACACAGAAGTAATGGTGGGGAGCAGACACCTTGAATCAAAGATTGTGAAAATAGTAATTCTATGAATACGGTGTCGAGAGGAGAACAATTTATTTTTCTGTATTTATTTACCTTTCTCTATGGCTTTGTCTTGTTCTCCTCTCGACACCGTATTCATATAATTACTATTTTCACTATCAGATCCCAGTTGTCTCCACATCAAAAAGTGACCACATAAACGAGTTACAGCCAATTTTCTAGTTATTTCCCCTTATTTAAGTCATTTAATTTTTTCAACTTTGAATGATTATTACTCCCTTAATTTTGGTGGTATTGAAACATAACTGATTTTGAAACAGGTATCTATCATTTTAGAAGTTTTTAGGTTACTCTGTGACATTCTTGAAGAAATTGGCTAATTTTTGTGACATATTTTAAAATGACACATAATTTACAAATTCAAGGGAAATAACTGGAAAATATTTTTTTTTTCACTCTATTCATGTTTAGATAGGTAAAAACTACATATGAAATTGAATTTTCTAATTCTATGTATTTTTTGTTTTTATTATTATTATTATTATTATTATTATTATTATTGTTGTTGTCCTTTGGTATGATATTCACTTCACATCTCGAGTCTCGAGGATTAAGAGTTCATTTCATCGCTTAATTATAGTGAAATGTTTTGAGTCAACTGCATGTGAGGGATCACAACTCCTATACAGTGATAGCTTATCAACTTCTGAGACTGTGTCATATGCTTACAAATGCTCCTCGTCAATGGACAACAAAATCAAAGATGTTGCATTGTTTTTGCGTCAAACAGAAACAAGCTCCTCGGATGCAGTGGCCTCCATCAAACAATTACATAAACAGTTACGGGGTTATGTTTTTTTTTTTCAATTTGCATTTCCCCAAATGGTAAGCTTTATTGGTCTTGCCCTATTGTACGACTAAGATGCACCTCAAATTTTCAGATTCGCATCATGCTTACTCAACATGATTTCTGTCCATTAAGTATACTCTGTGACAAGTTATCTGAAGCACTTTAGGTGAGTAATTTTATATTGTTCTTCCTTGGTTATTTAGTGGAGGTGAATATTTGTTCTGATCAGTAGTCATCATTGATTTGCATTCGTGTTATAACTCAACTCATCTAAGACTCCTTACAATACCTATTACTCTATTCCTCTGCATCTAAGTTCAGGGTTTTATTAATCATCAATTGGAATCTCTTTTTTTTTTCACTTAGAATGCAGTTGAAAAGGGAATTTCCTTTCTTCATTTCAGCTCTCTTTTTTCTAATTCATTTTCATGATGGTAAGTGAAACTTAATTTGTCAAACTGAAACTGGCATTTAGTCGTTCATCCTGATGATAAATCATTTCAGTTCAAGTGATATGGAATTAACCTTTTTTTTCATTTTCATTGTCCCTCAAGTTGTTCTTTTTATACGTCTTAGTTTATGGGGACCATCATCCATGTGAATCAAATTGATCAAATTAGAGAGTTTAAAATATGGAAGCATGCCCTGTGGATAATATTGGCTTATTGGTTTCATCAATGAGCAGATCCCATCAAGGCAACAGCAACTATTGTTTGGCTTAAGATCGAGTAATACTCCTTGTATTTCTCATTATGCCACGCAATATTAGGCATGGTGGACCGATCTTCTGCCTGTCTTCATTTCTTGTGATCCAGAGTTCTTCCTGGCTCCTTGGAGCTGGGTCCTGACACAGCTTAGGTGGTATGAAGGGATATGGATAACAAAACATCAAAACAAAATATGGTAGCATATATTATTGATTTTTTGCTGAACTAATTTGTTGTACGACAATTAATTCAAACCAAAGCTAATTTTGTTTATTTTGAAAATTCACTCAATTGATTGATGAAAGAACAAATTGCAGTTCTTCCTATCATTCAAGTTGCCTTCACATATATGTATCTAATCAGGTCAAGTTTCTTTCTTCCTTCTTGGTACTGGGAGCGGGCAAGTGGCTTGTTGAATATATTTTACTTTCACCATAACCCAGTCCAGACACAAAATGATAACAAACAACATACTAATACACTACTTCAGGCATTAATGAAAGAATCTGTTCCCAAATCTGTCAAAACAAGCCAGGAACATTTTGATGAAACAAAAATAAAAAATTTCACCTTGGGTCACCTGTATTGAACCTTGGTCAATTCCCAAGGTGATGGCCAGCCTCTCCCTAGCCTCTC
The DNA here is from genome assembly GCA_039654465.1 of Melibe viridis. NCBI lineage: Eukaryota > Metazoa > Mollusca > Gastropoda > Nudibranchia > Dendronotidae > Melibe > Melibe viridis. The sequence continues at coordinate 768 of JBCIKM010131026.1, read as the reverse complement.
TGTCTGACCGGGCACAAACCACACTGCCGCTTTCCTGGTGGAGGTAACAAGTACATTGACAGCAAGCTCATGATGTTTCATTTTTTAAAAAATTATCAAATATTTACACTGTTTCTCCTTTGTGCAGGAAAATAAGAAGTGAAATTATCTTCCTGAAAGGGTGAGAGAGATGCGTAGGGTTGTAGATTTCTTCCTGTGTCCATTTACAAGTGTACATTTCCAATGTCACCCTAACACTTTTTAATGTTTTCTTCATTTGTGGTCAGAACAGAACCAAATTCAATAGTAAATCATTTAGCGCTTGCACCTAATGTCAGATGTATACAAATCATATATTTGTCCATAATCCATCACACCTGTAGTAATAGGTTAGACACATAAGGAAACTCCAATTTGTGTTGAAATGAAAATGTGTGAAGAGTGTACTGTAAACTTATTGAATTGAGCCCATAACATAAAGGTAAGAGCTTATTTAGTTTTGACAACATTTATGCAGTTTCTCAACCTTAAAGAAATAAGTTTGAATGTGGTTAGTCTTTTAATGTTGTAATAGGGTGACACAAAGAATGACACAAAGTTTGCAGCAATCATGCTGATGAGTGTATTTTGAGACAAAAAAAAGACAAGCCTTACCTAGGCATGGTGAAAGTATAAGGGGATGAGAGGAGGGAGGGAGAAAAGGAGTAAGGGAAGGAGACAGACAGAGAGAGAGAGAGAGAGAGAGAGAGAGAGAGAGAGAGAGAGAGAGAGAGAGAGAGAGAGAGAGAG
>JBCIKM010130915.1:1690-13894 GCA_039654465.1 Melibe viridis | reverse complement strand
TTTTTTTTTTTTTTTTTTTTTTTTTTTTTTTTTTTTTTTTTTTTTCTTTTTTTTTTTTTTTTTTTTTTTTTTTTTTGAGATATAGAGGCCCACTTAATCCAACTTCACTACTTACTTCTTGTATGTGTAGTTGGCCAAATGCCTTGGAATGTTTCCACTGTAGCTTTTAACTGTCTCTCAATAAGTACTCACCAGGCAAGCTGTTGAATAGCTAGATACCTATTTTCATGAAGAGCATAACATGATCGGTGATTTTCTTTCTTCTTTACTGATGGGTGTGTAGTTTCTAAAATGGAAAAATTAATTTGACAGCTAATCTTTCTTTTTACAGCTGTTTTTTTCCCTATAACATTAGATGCTTGTACATGTCAAAGTATAATATTGATAACTCCATATGCTTCTCATAACTGTTGCTGCCTTATAACAACAAGCTTTTGTTGTTTTTAAAGGGGAAATTACCAAGTCATTGTTTGACGAGGTTGTGAGACAAACAGTGAACACACCTCATGTTTTGGCAGAGCGTGATATGTTTACTATTTATTTTTTATAAGTTAAAGAAGAAAACTTTATTATTTTGGCATCAAATAACCTCAAATTTCATATTTAGTTTTGACAAATTTATTTAGGGTGGCACACAAATTTCAAAACTGCTCATAGAATAATAGTTGAGATAAACGAAAGAAATGCGGACCACTTATTTGTGAAAGGACTTTCACATTATTCATTGCAATACTGGCTATCAGTCTCAACATTTACTTTAAAATCATATCTTCCTATCTCTTGCGTTCAATGTTTGCAAAATATGAAAACTTCCTGTCTCAAAGTCGTTTAGTTCATTCAAAACTGTATACTCTACAGAGTGGTCCAAAAATGTTGCCCTATTTTGTTTTTCCAAATGATGTCTTTCAGCATTTTCCCATAATTTTCAGATGGTGTGAACAGCATGTTTGGGATATTCTTTTGACACAAATATGAATAAAAATGGACAGTGTACTAAGCAGCAGCGAATCAAATAATTTAGACCAGTTTTGCTAGAAATTTAGTGCTTTTGGCACCAGGTAGTAAAGGAGAGATTTCGGCAGGAGCAAAGAACCTAATAGAAAGACATAGTGGCATTTGTCAGTATTCTGTATGTTGATGGGACTTAATGAGGCCAGAAGCGCATATTTTGTTTATTGATTTGCTCATTCAGGTGGCAGTGAGCTTCATCGCTAATAAAAATCAAGCCCAACAGGCCAGGCTGCATTGCTCTGTGTCAGAAGAACTGAAGATATGGTAAAACTAGTCTCAATTTTATTCACTGCTTCATAAGTACACTGTCACCATATATTTGATACATATATTCGTGGGGTTGGGAGGCAAATTATTGTAACTATAAAACCCTAAAAAATGAGTTAATCACCAACCTTGATCAGTCTTTGAACAATCAATGAAATAAAATCACTGTAACTATCAAATGACATACCGTTTCTCTGGTTTGCTTAGTGGAAAATTATTGTAACACACAGAGTTCCCTTTGGAGCTAAATATTTGAACTCAAAAAAGTGAATTTTGCACTTAAAATAATATGCCTCTCAACCCTCGATATAGGGCGAGGCCAAAAAAGTTTCCCAAACCAGAGGACTAAGCAGAATAGAAGCACTTGTCTACAAGAAAATTGGCACATAAATGCTTGACACATTAAAGTTTGTTGCTAAAATAAAGCATATCATTGTTTCCGTGAATTGATTTGCGCCTATGATCCATGATTGGCTTTCACAGCCTGCGCTCAGCTCTGTGCAGATCCCCTACTGTGAAAGATTTTTGTTTCTCTAAAAAGATTAATGCTTCGTCTCGAATTTCTTTGCAAGGAAAAGTGGCATTCCTTTCATTGAATCATCCAAAAGCCTTTATTCATGAGATTTCCTTTTTCGGCAGGATGGGGCATCATCAAACAATAGTTGTCATAGTCGTACTTAACATTTTCTTACTTAGAATGTTTTTTACTTCATCAGATGAATGGCCTCGACAATCACCATCACTGAAATTAAATCTTGCAGACAAGGTGATATGGGATTTAATGATTAATGTCAAAGTTTGGGAACTTTTTTTTTATCTCACCCGATATAGACTTACATATTTGGTCAATATTGGTGTCAAAAAAATATCCCTGGCTTGCTGTCTACACCACCTGAAAATTATCGGAAGAAATTTTAAAACACTTCTAGTTACGTTAATAACATAAAGTAGTCTATGAACATGAAGAGGAAATATTTAATTAATTCTTTCTTCTTCTTTTTTTCAATATATAGATATAATTGTCATTTTACATGATGAAAATGACATTTTCCATTTTTTATCTTTTGCTTTTTTTCCCCCAGTTCTGACATTGAACTCAATGTGAATTTCTGTGCTGAAAATTTGCTCAAGGTCAGATTCCTCTCTGTTGCTGTCATTTGTAGGATGTTTGCTCATGAGGTAAATAATACATACTTCTACCGATGAGAAGATTGTACAATGAACTTTATGTTGAGAATGGCGTAGAATCTTATTTTTTCTTTTTAATTGATTAAGAGACATAAAACTTTGTAAATGATCACCTCATCTCAATTAAGTGATCCAGAAGTGGTATTGAAAAGAAACTTTTGCTTCAAGGTGTAAAATAACTTAGACCCCTATTTTTGTCACTGATGTGGCACTCAAAGAGGGACAGTCTGTAGACAGCTATTGCTCAGACATGTCCTCCCATGGAACATGAAGAGTGAGACCTTTTTTGCTTTTAATGACACTGCTTTTTAATATTTTTGTCTTTCATATAAGCTAGATATTAAAAAAGTAAAAAGTGCTATATTTACCTATAAATGCACCTTCCTCGTGTGCTTTCAAAGATGTACCAATTACCACGCTTTTAATGAGCTTTGAATATTATAATGTTCCTTGTAGAGAATCAAGTTGAGTTTGGTTTTTTCACTTCATAAGGATAATTAGTGAATTTGGATTTTTGCATAATATTTTTGCATAACAGCCACTGAGATACAAATTTTCCTTTTAGGAATTGCATTTTTTTTTTTTTTTTTTCATTAATTGTATTTTTTCTGTGAATGTGAGTAAGTTCTGTCGGGTAAAAGATTATGAAAGGAAGAAAGTTGAGGCCTTTTGTAACTTATATGATCTTAAGTTTTTTATTTGGTCATAAATTTGTTATAAGTTTTACGACTGTCCATCTGTCTGTCTGTGTGTTACCGGACTCCTCTGCCCAAAGACGCCAGATTTTGACAAATAAGATGTCGAATAAAAGCTCTCACTCTGAGGAATGTCTATGGGAAATAGTATTTTAATTAAGATAGGGATAACTTCATAAATCTATATTTTCTATTTTAGTAGAGAAAATGGATGTAGTCGAGCGGAAAATGGATGTAGTCGAGCGGCCATTTTAAATTCACTGTGTGACATGACTCTCGCACACTGAGTGAGACACGACTTGGAGGGGGAATTGAGTGGGGAGGAGGGAAGAGATGTAGGTGGAGTGGGAGGCAGGTGCCGTTGTTATTGGCAACTGAAGAAAAAAGAAAGAAAAAAGTGTGTGGGGAACAAGCGGTTGGTGGTGGACCTATTGTCTATTATCTAGGGTAGTGGTTAGTAATATGCTGCCTGCAACGGGTACTTCTTGTATCCAAAAGATCGTGAGTTATTAGTGTAATTCTCTATTGGCTTGTGTGTTAATTATTTTGGGTCTCACAGATAGCATTGAATGATAAACAGTGTTTCTCAAGATGCGAATTTCCAATTTTCTATTCTGCCCCAACTCCCAGTTATGAAATTTAAATTTTTAATCCTATCAAATTAAATCTCGACAGTTAACATTCATTAAAGTCATGCGATTCATATGAGGATTTTTATTGATGTCAAACTTTATATTCTATTTTTTGTCCCTATTCATGGATTTATCACTGAAGAATTTTTAAAAGTTTATTCTTAGTTAAATTATTAATAAAGGGCATTTTTGGACTGTTAACATTCCCTGCATTACTTGGGTATGAAAACATTTTTTTTTAAAAATTTGAATTTTCATTATTTTTTTTTCTTTAAAAATAAAAGGGATCTCAATTACCTTTATGATATAAACGCTGTCATGCCTTTATATTAGTGAATGATATATTGTCCTTTCTGTTAGATTTTATTTAGCTTTCAATGGCTAGCTTCAGTAATTGAAATTGTTTCTAATCATAAAGTATACTGAGCACTCCTCAGAATGTTAAACTTTTCCAAGCCCTCCTTGCGGCTTGAAGTTTATTTCTTCAGCAGTTTTTTTTTTACCTACTTCTTACAGACAACCTCATTTAAGTGTGGTCTGCCAATGAAATCTTATCAGAAGGTACACTTCCACCTCTACAACTGGCTCATTTAATCAAGTTCGTTCTTCTGTTAGAGTTTTCTTTCCATTGGTTTTTGTCTACTGATCTTATCAGTTATCAAATTTAAATTGTTAAGGGCTGAATTGTATTAGAATTAAATCTCTAGAATATTCATTAATAAAAGTCAAGCTGTGTGTATGAATCGCTGACCTACCATAATGGATGCATTAGTTTTATGTGGGGTTTGCACAGTTAATTTTTCCGTATTGTAATGATTTACCAATTTCAATGGTATAGAGGCAAACTATTGCTTCCTGTAATATTTTTGGGTTCAGAGGGCGAGAGAGAAATGGGGGGGAAAGAGAACAGTAAATTATGTGGAGTGCACTCAACTACAGCGGAATCCGGATAAATTTGCCTCATCTCAAGTCAACTCTCGTTTGAAGTCAACACATGGCAGCGACTTGTTTTTTTTCCTTCTTTATCTTAGTTGCTGATGAAGTCAACGACCTGGGTGTTGAACACTGGGACAGATTGCGAAGGTAAAATCCTTGCAAAAGGGTACGATAAATTCGAAGATAAGAGAATGATTCGTTTGCTTATCTTCATTTTCAACCCCACGACGTAATGCACATTGAAGGCTTGGCTATTCAGGCAACACTTGGTCACTTGACACATGCCACAACGATGCATCAAAATGGTGGAGGGGGGAGGTGCAAAATCAGTGGAATAGAGGTGCATGAAGCAAGCTTTTTCTGCCTCTGCATCAATAACACATTGCCCCGGATGTTACCTCTTTAAGTCATGTCCGCATGAAGTGCCTACCGGCCCATCAACTCTGTGTCTACAACGGGATCATGTATATTCTGTACTATGATATTAGCCTAAAATTAGTCGTTAGTAGATTATGAGTACTATTATTACTACCACGGCAACTACTCACACCCTCTCCAGTAGTAATGGCTCATTGAGACGATTTGCGTACCTTTTCTCATTGTGCAAAAACACCCGTAAAAGCAACAAGGGCCATAATTAATGTACTGTGATCCTGCTACATATTTTTCATTCAAGGGTTTACATCCTTGGAAATTGATAAAGTCAACCTTGCTTAAAGTCAACATTTTTTCTCGGTCCCGAGGTATTGACTTTATCCGATTTCCACTTTAATTGTTAGGAAGATATATTTTTTATGTATGTTGCACTTGGATTGCATGATAAGCAGTCTGTAGTTTTGTTTTTGCCACATGTTAAAAATTGAATATAGGGATACAAATGGTCTTTGTCACATACCAATTTTTTTTTGTCTTTTTTCTGTTCTCATTTCTTTTCAATATAGTAGTGGCAGGTCTGGAAACAGAACCAAGCTGAAGAGAAGTGAAAGTTATGAGTGCATTTTTTTTTTTCTGAGATGGGGAAAAATATTGTGTTTGTTTTTGGGTGTTTGCGAGGAAGTTGTTTGTTTTGTAGTTTTCTTTAGCTTTTTTTTTATCTTTTCTTTATATTAACTTATTTTTTCATATTTGAGTCATTTTTAGTCCATCACTTTATTAATCGTCTAATTCCAAAGTTCTCTTTCCTAGCTCTTCAAGTAGCAGGACTAAAATGACATCCTTATAAAATGAGTGGGGTGTTACAACTTACCAGAGTGCTCTGTATGATGAAAAGGAGACCAGATTCTTCTGCAGGAGTAGCTCCAGACTTTGTTGAAAGGAAAAGAGAGACTCGTTTATCATTCAGTGGATCAAGGGTGTTTGAACACAGCCTTCAGGTTGCTAATTTATCTTTTTATTGCATTTAAATCATGTGTCTAGTAAGACTGATATTCAAAAAACATTCCACAGTTATCATTCAGAAAATGTTTGCTTATTTATGCACATCTAGATGTTTTGGCAAATTTCTATGAGGTTGACGGAGAGAAATTTATGGAAACTGCTCTAATTAATTTGTGAAGCAATATTTGTTGGGGGTTTTGTTTGTTTGTTTTATCTGACAGCTTATTTCTTGCACCAATACTGTGATCTGCTTAGATTTGATCTGCTCTGGGATATTGAACACTGGAGTGTCCATTATATTATTTAATGTGTAGATAATCCCCAGATGATGCCAGGAATGGGTGAAAATGTTCTCCTCTCTTCTTGATTCTTTAACAGAGAGGTTAAGTGAGATGATCTTAACAATTCTGTGGGTCCTTTCCCGTTTGACTCGGAAGAAAGAACAGAGTGAGATTTTGTTTAAAATGGAGTCGTGTAAATTAGGTAAAGATAAAATGTATCAAAAGTAAAAATCACTTTTAATTTCTTTTACCCCAGATATGTGAAAATATAAGGATTGCAATATCAATTAGCAACCTCTTTAGTAATGAGAGTTTGAAGTTTGTTTTTTTTTTTTGTTTTTTTGTTGTTGGTATCTTCAGTAGATTAAACACATCAAGATGTTCAATTTTGTATTGATTTCATCAATATCAGCTTTTGTGACAGCTCAGAATTCAGGCAGCCTGAAAACTTAGAGAAACTCTTCATTATGAAGTAATGTTTTAATACATTTACCTTCTTCCCCCCTCCCCCACTAAGAATTAAGCATTTCAGCATAATATTGTGAGTAACTTTCAAATTTCTTCAATGGCGTCCTTGAAAGGAAAAAAAAATATGAGGTTACATAATTCAAGGAAAGACAATCTCTAAAGGTCAGAAGATACTGTATTACTTGCCAGTGTAATTAATATAAGTGCTAAAAGGGAAATGAAGAAAGAAATTTAAAGTAAAATGAAAATTCCTTGCATTGACACCACACTGTTCATCAAGTCAATTGGTTTTGTGTTTTTTTGTGTGTTCGGCCATGTTAGGGGGAAGGCTGCTCTGTTTATACGTTGGAGATGGGGGCGTGGAGGAGGCATCTTAAAACTTATAAGGTTCAGAGGATTTAATCAGGCCTGTAAACTTAAGCCAATTGGCATGTTTCAGCCAACTGCAAACAGAGCGCCCAGCGTCATGAACCAAATAATAATATGTGGTTTTTTTTTTCTAATTTGCTGATTTCAACAGTAATCATTGTTCTGGGTGTTTGCTCGCAGTTGGTAAAGATGATAGTAACATACACGCAAACCACACAACCCTGATTTTTAGGGAGGCGACTACTAGGCCTATCAATACACTCATGACCATACAAACACAAAATCGAACGGCAGTGTGGCATCTGTATGTGTTGGTAAATTACTGTAGTGACGGTGTGTGTTCCACACCCCATACTCACCCGCTGTCTGTCACAGTGACGCAAATCTATCGTCACACACTGCCAATGAGATGTGCAAACACACGTGTATCACTATAAGATGCCATAACACACACTCATCGAACATGGTCTCCGTTACCTTTGTTCAGCCACATATCTGCAGACTGCTATACTTTTTATCTTTGTATTACCCTGAAGAGTGGCGGAAATTGTTGATGTGAACAATTTTTCTAACGGGAAAGAGACTAATAGTGCTATTTGAGCAGTTATCCAGCCAACCTCCATCCGATTTGCTTCATTGTGTTTGGTTGTGAAAAAAAGGACAGTTACCTGTCTTTGATTTTGATACGAATAAAGAAATATAGATTAGGAAGAATATTATTCTATTATATATATGTGCCGAAAAATGTTGAGACAATTTTATCAGTGGCTGTTTACAGGTCTGATTTAATCAACATAGCTGATCATTTGTTTTATCCATTGGAGAGGGTACGGCTGCTCGTTAAAATGTAGGGGCTTATAAAATATTGCTTGGTGACAAGGTAGCCAAAGTGTGAATTTTGCCAGTTAAATTTTTCAAGCACATAGCCATGTATGTCGAGAGGGCTTGGTTCTGAACAGCATTATTGCTGTGCTTGCCAAAGTTGGCAATTTTCTGTACGAACACCTTTGGATTATTGGTGGGTGGAAGATATTCTCCAAGATATGGATGAAAGCTTGAAAAACTTGTAGGTTAAGGAAAAGGTACCAACTTAACATTTACACCTCTTTATGTTGAGAAAATATGGTTTACAGGCATGTATTAGTGTCATTAACTAGACTTTGCACTTTTTATTAGGAAGAGGATAGAGTTTCATCCCATGAATCTCGGCATCACTGGGACCATTTTTAACTATTCTTGTTGGCTAGAAAAATGATAGTTTTTAAAAGCAAAATTGAAATCAGTGGAAGCAGCTTTTTGATTAGACTCAGCACATGTAATAGTAAAAGCAATGTAGGTAACTTTTTATTTAATTTTTTCTGACATAGAAATCACAAAAAGTCAGAATAATTTGTTGATAAAGAGCCTTTTGACTGCTTTACATGATGTGTGAAAGCTCACCTGGGGCCGCTCATCTTAGAACAGTTTTGTATAATGATGGGCATTAAACGTTAGATCATTCATTGCCCACCAGATGGTAGCTGTTCTCCTGAGTCATTATTGGAGAGAAAACTGGGTGCGTCTAGAAATATGGCTGTTCGCATTCAATTATGACTCTCTTAACAGATTGTTGGAAGTTTTATAAAGTACCTATAATGTGGAAACAAACCATCCTATCTGAATTAGCCAGCATTCATTACGTGCAACGTTTTAGCATTAACAATTCCTCATTTTTAAATAACCCATCAGGTCATGATTAACTGACTACAAAATGGGACGCTGGATTTCTAAGTTTCTTATCCAAAACACCATCTTATCATTATTTTTCTTATCTTGGCTGAAAATGTTAATTTTGAACTCCAGGATTTATAAGTAGAGGAAGTAGATGTCAAGCACATTTGTCTGAAATCGACATCAGGGAATCGCTACGTCCCTGTGGCAAAGCTGTGCCATGGTTTGATGACTTCCAATCTGTGCCAAGTTTCCTGCTTCACTTGTTATTACCTTTTAAATAATCTATGCCTCAGCTAGACAGCAATGTCATTGGCTAAGCAGCTACGTCATTGACTTGGAAGCTAAGAAAAGTGATTGACTCGGCAGCTGCGTCATGGAGTCGGCGACTACGTCATTGACTCGGCAGCTACGTCAAGGGTCAGTGACTGTGTCATTGACTTGTCAGCTACGTCATGGAGTCGGCGACTACGTCATTGACTCGGCAGCTACGTCATTGAGTCATTGACTCGGCAGCTACGTCATGGAGTCGGCGACTACGTCATTGACTCGGCAGCTACGTCATTGAGTCAGTGACCATGTCATTGACTCTGCAGCTACGTCATTGACTCGACGGCTCCGTCATTGACTCAGACGTCTCCTCACTGATTGTTATTCTGTCAGTGACAATGGCGCTTTCATCAGTGTCAACAGTAAGGTCCATGGCTCACTGGCTGAGCCCTCGTTTCTTCCGCTCGTTCACCATTGATGTGATGCAGCAGACTTTGACTACATCCCAAGTCTGCGGCCACTCCCTTGATCTTGCTGAAGGCCAATGACTTCTTACATAGGCTTATGACTTTTTTTTTTTTTTTTAATGGCTTCTATATTGTTGACGGGTGACTAAATCATCCCTGACTCCTGTCGAATACTAAATGTCACTTTTAACAGGCACCGTGATGTTGTCTAGACCCATACTCTGGGTACCTGCTATTTGCATCTCTATCCTTATCTTAAAAAGCTCCTTAAGCCATAATGATATAATCTTTTTTTTTTTCTCCTTAATTTCTTTTTTCTCTCTTTCTTTTTTCTTCTTCCTCCTCCTCCTCCTTCCTTCTTCTTCCTTCTTCTTCTTCTTCTTCTTCTTCTTCTTCTTCTTCTTCTTCTTCTTCATCATCATTTTGTTCTGTTCATAACATCATTATCACGTAGTACCTTTGCTGAATTAACAGACCACGGTCTCCGCTCAGTTGAAAACCATATGCCAACTAGAACAATTCTGAGAGGGTTTGGTTTTGGTTAGGGTTTTTCTTTATGAAAATGGGACAGTAATTAACCTCATTTATCCGGTAGAAAAAGCAAACAACGCAAAACCCAACCCGGTAAAATACCATTTATAATGTATATTTTCGCTCTTTATGAATGGCCTAAAACAATGGATACGTTATCAGAAATTCCCCATACTAGTGGGACTTAGGTTAACTGGTTAGGATAAACCGTAACGGAAAAGATTTGTTATCGCTCTCCCAACCCTTTCTTCTGTCCTGTTGTAAAACGCAGGCCCTTTGAGTAAGTTTTTAGATGGCGAACACACGAGTGTGAGCAGGCACAGCACTAACAGTAACAGAACAGTGAAAACTATTTTTGACTTGGATATCTTATTCTGTCCACCACAAAGTGTGCCATTATCATCATTTTGTATCGCGAAAGATCTGATATGCATGTTAGTGTTAGCCGTCGTTTTTTTTTTTTTTTCTGTTTTCTGTTGGTTTTTATATATGTTTTTTTTTTTTATATATAAAACTTCTTTTCCTTGTAAATCATATTAAAATATGTGGGTGTATATCTGGCCACACCCCCGTCCGTCAACCATGCACCCATTAACCTCATTTATTCATTCGTTAATTCATCCTGTCTGCCGTCTATCTATCCATCCATCCGTCCTTAAGTCCGCCCGCCGTGTATTCATCCACTCATCCGCACATCCATCCGATGCCTATGCATCCATCCATCCCCAATTCTGTCCGTTGTGTACCCATTAATCCATCCTCAAGTCCGCCCGCCGTGTATTCATCCATCCATCCTCAAGTCCGCCCGCTGTGCATTCATCCATCCATCCTCAAGTTCGCCCGCTGTGCATTCATCCATTCATCCTCACGTCCGCCCGCCGTGTATTCATCCATCCATCCTCACATCGACCCGCCGTGTATTTATCTATCCATCCTCATGTCCGCCCGCCGTGTATTCATCCATCCTCATGTCCGCCCGCCGTGCATTCATCCATCCATCCTCATGTCCGCCCGCCGTGTATTCACCCATCCATCCTCACGTCGGCCCGCCGTGTATTTATATATCCATCCTCATGTCCGTCCGCCGTGCTTCATCCATCCATCCTCATGTCCGCCCGCCGTGCATTCATTCATCCATCCTCACGTCCGCCCACGGTGTATTTATCTATCCATCCTCATGTCCGCCCGCCGTGTATTTATCTAACCATCCTCACGTCAGCCATCTTATCCATCCTCATCCGTCCGCTGTCTATCCATCCCATTCGTCCTCATATCTGTCTGCCGTCTAACCATTCATCCCCCATTTTTCTATCCATCCATCCAACATCGCGCCCGTCTGCCTTCTAACTATTCATCCTCGCGTTGGTCCGCCATCTCTCTATATTTCCATCCATTCATCCTCACGCCCACCACCATTTATCCATCCGACCTTACACTGTCTGCCGTCTATCCAACCATCCATTCTCACATCCCTCTGCCGTCTAACCATTCATCATCACCTCCATCCGCGACCTCTCCATCTGTCCGCCGTTTTTTCATCCATCCATCCTCACGTCCGCCACTGTCTATCCATCCGTCCGTTCAACCTGACGTCCGTCTACTGTCTAAGTTGAGCATTCATCCGCATGTCTGTCCGCCATCATTCCATCCTCACCTCCGCCACTGTCTATCCATGCAGCCATCTTCACTGATTCAGCCCTTTTTCATCTGCCTGTCCATTTCCCCCGTTTCCATCCACAATTTCGCCCCTTGCCTCCATCCATCCATCATTCCGATTCCACCCATTCACCTATCCATTCATCATTCCGATTCCACCCATTCACCTATCCATCCATCATTCCGATTCCACCCATTCACCTATCCATCCATCATTCCGATTCCACCCATTCACCTATCTATCCATCATTCCGATTCCACCCATTCACCCATCCATCCATCATTCCGATTCCACCCATTCACCTATCCATTCATCATTCCGATTCCACCCATTCACCTATCCATC
>JBCIKM010130805.1:0-13894 GCA_039654465.1 Melibe viridis | reverse complement strand
AGAGAGAGAGAGAGAGAGAGAGAGAGAGAGAGCCACACACACACACACACACACACACACACACACACACACACACAAAGAGAGAGAGACAAACACACAGAGAAGAGACAGAAATATGTTTAAATTAGGCAATGTTTACCAATACTTTGCTTTGACCATAAATCATAAATTGTAAGGTCTAAAATGAAAAAATGGTTCCATCCGGAAAGAGTTTCAACACAATTTTCGTTTGGATGTTAAACAAAAATATAAAACAATAGTCCAGCATGACAAGTTAAGGGAGACAAGGTAGAAAAATACCTCATCGCTCATACCCAAGAAGTCAAGAACTGGAAAGGCTGTATAAATTTTTAACATACCCAAAATATTTAGGAGTAAAATCAAACAGGTTGAGATAGGAGAAGCAGATCACCAGGACTTGATTATTACTGAGGGCAACTTAGGGCAAGGTCACTAATGAGGAGTGATGCAAGAAGCATCAATGGCCCATTGTGAATTATCATCACTTTTCCTTTGAGCCTTTTGCCTAAATGCTTGAACTTTTCAGGAAGGGATGTGTTGATAATTCAACCTGTTGAGCTTGAATACCCAGTATGGGGCTCGGCCATTGCTCTGGAATAAAATGGGTCAAGTCCACCACCAATGGCAGCCCCTGACCCTAAGCACGCAGCGGGATAAACTGAAGATTCATCTTTGCCAGCCTGAAGTCTCCCTTCCACCTCAACGGCAATCACCCAGAGGTTTCCAGAGGTGAGTAGAGAACTAGGGACCTCTGGTGAGATCTCAACCGGGAACGCGGAATGCTGCCTCAGTACCCAAGGTTGGACAACTTGTGGCCCAAACAGAGCATCCCCAATTCACTCACTCTCCCCCCCCTCACCCCCTCCCTCCCCACCTTCATCCCCTCCCAGTTCAGACAACGTGCAGGTCCCTGGTTACCCAATTTGTCCTGGAACGTCCATAATGAACACAACCTTGAGTTAAGAGCAAGCTTTGTATTCATAGCCTTTATCTGTACATAAATATAAATCAAAACACTTAAATAAAGATACAGGACAGCTGTATGTTCTTACGTCCAGAAGCGTCAGCTGTGTGTTCTCAAAAGCCACGGCACCAGTCACAGGAATGTCCACACCTTTCTTCATCAGACCTGCAGCAAGAGGTGGGACAAATACAGCATGATGGTACAATGCAGAGAATATAGATATCAGATAGTGGGATGAATAAAGTATGAGGAAAATACATGTAATTTAGTTTGGTTTTTTTTTTCATTAGCTTAGTTGAGAGAAGTCACTCAGCTAGTTTGGTTCTAAGGTGTTTTCCGAAAAAATTTAAAACAAGACTTATTTTCTCTGGAAGAAATACTTGACAAACAATCATCTTTTTTCACCAGTTGCCTAGCGAAGTGTCACATTTATTCTTCAACGAGTTTAGTGTAAGCAAGTTGATAATTTCTTCTCATTCAAACTGGATATTGACAGTTCAATTATGGAATACAGTCAAAGAAACTCTAAATTTAATTAGAAATTGCAGCTTTTATGCAAATCTAAACGCTTAGACGGATGACTGGATTATTTTTCTTATTAATTGAGCCACTACAAATGGGTCTGAAGAATTAATTAGACAGAGACATCAAATACGATATTCTAAATAGCAAATGACTGTCTACATTCACTAGAGGAGGGTTTATTTCATCCAAATATGTGTTCATTGTTAATCATAAAGTTGTTGGAATTTAGAATTTTGTGTGACTTTTCATGGGTCAGTGACAGAAATTCTGGTCCCGGGAGACCCAACTCGTTTTGTTTGTTTGTTCTTTCATTGGAGATTTTAGGGCCCTACGACACAAGAGGAGCCCAGAGGAAAGTAAGATGATAGAAAAGAGGGAACAGATCAAACCACAAACAGTAGAGAGATGATTTACACTAAAAAATAAATATCATCTCTCATAACACATACCGACACCACCAAGGGACGATTTACAAAGACAAAAAATATCATCCCTCTTTACAAAAATAAGCAAAGGCCATCACATATAACAGCATTATGGTACAGGAAGACCAAAATCTTTAAATCCCCTTTGTGTACAAAAGTACTCAGTACGTTTTGTGTGGGCCCGGTCAGAAAGGGATTTAATAAAAAGGTAAAAAAAAAACTCACTGTTAATTTCTGGGACAACTGCCAGATCAAGAGCTCCATTAATCAGCAGGTTCAGGATAGTATCCTAGAGAGATGCAATCAAAAAGATTCTATAGAAGTAAAAACTCAAAGTGATAAACAAAGAACAATCATTAATATCATTCAGAGTAAGAACTAGTATGAAAGCCAAAATCAAGTCTTTTCCCTGCTTGTGAAGATAACCATACAGCAGACAAACCTCTCTATGTACTGCTAACAGTAGGACCAGAAGACTTTTGACTTTGGCCTCTTTATCCAGAAAATGGTGTGTTAAATGGTAATTTTTCACAAACATATAATTTGCACTTCAGAGTCAGTGAACAACAGGAGTCATGCAAGAATGACTATAGAGCAGCAGGGCATATTACAAAGTTAAAGAGTGGATTCTTTAAAGGTTGGATATAATATGACTTGCATTCCCATTACTGCAACTATGTCAACTTCTTCCAGAGGGTCCAATAAAATTAAACAAAGGTTATTCAAGGTCCAGAACATAAAGTCAAAGATAAATTGGAAACAAGAATGGAACTATTGAGCTGTGAGAAGAGATAGCAGAGGCATACAAGAATAGCATTAAGATAAACAAGAATGTATGAAATGTTGGCTTCTTTCAGAAAGAATGTAATACAAAAAGTTTGGAAAAGGCTGGAAAACAAAACATGCATTTTTAAGTAGCAAGAAAGAGAAGAGCCCATCAGGGACAGCCTCTCACCACACTTGCAGAAAAGAGAACAAAGATTTTTCTGTAACACCACTGAATGCAGACCACAAAACTTTAAAAACACACATCCCCAAAAAATTATTTCCAGAGAAAAGCTACTCACGTGTATAGTACCAATATCAGACTTGATAACAGCAATTTTCACACTGAAACAAGTAGGAAAATTTCATATCACAAACAAGAGAAACAGAATGAATGACAATTAAAAAATAACTGCCTATTTTATCTATTAGATTCCCTATCAATAAAAGAAAAACTTTTTTTTTTAATCTTTGATATCAAGTTATGATATGGAGTGACTTATTGGAGAAAGCCTCTGTAGTCAACAGGGTGATCCACAGAAATGCTTCATTATAAAAATCTAGGACACAAAATTAAAGACAAGACAAAGGTAAAAGACAATTAAATATATTTAATATATACCAAAAACACAATAGAACAACAAGATGGTTGGCTGATTTAGAAATGAGCTATCATAATATCATGGCCAAAGAGAGGTACCATTGAGTAAGAGTCTAAACAGAGATGAGTATGTAACACATCAGGACAGTTTGCTTCAGAGAATGCAAAACAACACACTGCATAATAAGCCAAGAAAAAAACGCAGGTCATTACAAATGCAATTTTGCTTTTCACTTCTTTTCTTTCTCATATATATCGGGTGTGTAAAAAAAAAAAAGGCCCCAAACCAGAGTGCTTAAAAATTGTCTTCAAATTAATGCAGTTGAATAAAACATGGCATAATCAATGACAAACATTTTAGTTTCACATATGCAAAATTTTCAATGCACTACTTTTTAAGACAGGTGAGATATGAATGTTTTATTGAGACTACCCGGAAAAAAAAACATATCAAAGATTTCAGAATCGCTTCATCTTTACATGACAATCATTTTAATACACACCTGGTTGATTTCGATCAGTTGTATTGAACATTATGGCACCACAATGAACTTATAAACTTGTTTCCAATGATATAAGAAAAAGGCTTCAACAGGACACACATAATATATCTCAGTAAAAAGAAAAAAATCAGTTTGTCAGTTCAGCTCGATATCCTTGCAATATATGAATTTGTCATAAAGGAATGACTAGACCCTCAAAATTATTTTAGTCCTTACTTGTGGCTTGTAATTTCTCCAGAGAGACGTTCATTAACCACTTCCCCTTTCACAGACATTGACACTTTCTGAAATACAAAAAAACACCATTGGATATATAAAAAGATCCTCTCACTCCAAGTAAAAGTCAAAGCTAAGTCTCTGGCATGTTCGCAGGCCAATGGTCATGTTGTACTTACTAGGGCTTTCTACATTATTTTATCCTGCAACAGAAGCACTCTAAATTTTTATAAAAACAAATGGTCATCCATTTCAAAATAGTTCTTGCAGAATGAAAACCACTTGAGCTATAAAATTACTGTTTCAAAAATTCTTCTTTGAATATTTTAAAAATACTTTCACATGTTTGCCACCAAAAGTTGCAGTTTTTAACTTGATATGTAACTCTTTTTTTTTTTTTAATTGAAATTTCTCTGATCAAGATTTTCAGCCAATTACGTTGAAGTGAATGTAAATCAGATGGACATTTTTTTTAAAGAAAAATGTCAAAGGTGTTACCTATTTGTTGTCCAGCATTGGTTTGTGGTTTGGTATTATAAGTTGTTTAAATGACTGAGAATCAGCACTATACATGATGCAATTATTTTTCCATCTACTTGCAACTCAAGAAGAGTGTGTAGGTACTTACAACGGCCAAAGAGATCATGAAGTGGCTTTGCTTGTCCTGGGTGCAAGCGTAGAGGTCAGCGTTGACATTGAGATCCAAGGTCATGCCCTCTGGGGCGATGATCAGGCTGGGGGGAGTCTGGGATTTCAGGTGGGCCTCCACCTGTGCATTGGGGTACTTCTTGCCAATCTGGAATAAAGGTCACGAGTAAGAAGATGCAAAAGCTATTTTAGGTGACTCATTGCTTTTCAAATTTGAAAAAAAAACCAAAAAAACAAGAAACCTTTTTTTCAAAATTGATAGATTGGATATTTTACAAGTCAAGAATGCAAGTAAAAAGCATATTATGCTAATATAATAATCCTATTAGTACCGAATAATGCAAAGAATTTAAAGGAGGATATTATGAGGAAAAGTGATGGAACACAACAGTTATATTATGTTTGGGTTCATGGCAGTTCAAAAATAACAAAAAATTATAGACTTGAGGAGGATTTGGGGCTTTTGATAAAAAATATTATACAGTTATCAGGATTTGCTTCCTAGCTCCTCGATAAAGGAGAGAAAAATGGTGTTTCAAGGGTAGTTAACAAGAATTATCTCTAAAGTGAATGCATTATTTGTTGAACCTCAGCTTGGCACTTGGGATAATCATCCAGGTTTGTCTAAGAGCTTGTCTTGACAAAGGAGTTAAAGAAGTTAATAAAGGACTAATAAATGGCTAATTGGGCTGCCATACAGCTCTCCAGCTGCTTAGCCTCTTTTTGTGACACACAAACACAGAAAATCAAAGACATTTGAGTTTTCATGAATTCTTTAAGCACAAAAAACACAAGTTAGGCAGATGAAGGAGGCAGGGGCTTGTACCTGGGGAATCAGCGTCCCGATGCAGGCCAGCTTGCAGGTGGTGTTCAGGTAAGAGCTGTTGGCTTGAGGAAACTGAAAATACATATCAAATTTAAGCGATGATGGGTGAATAGTTCTATCTCTAAACTATAAGTCGAATAAATCAAAGTTGAATAGAAAAGAAAATAGCATATAACTGTGGTGGTAAGGAACTAAAAAAAAAATGGAGAAGCACTATTCATCAATCAAATAGCAATGGCAAAGTCAGAGTTTAAATAAAGATTTAGACTGAATTGTTCTACTTTCCCTTAAAACACAGTATTTCAACAAAGGACAGCAATGTCACTTCAAAATGTTGAAAATCTTACAGTTAGATCTTTTTGATATCATCAGTGTCATGCACAAACTAGCTACATGTTGTCAATTGTATAGGGCATATAGCTGGTTTATGCATGGCACTGACAATATGCTATCATAAAGAAACTTGTCAAAGTGGAACATGAGTGGGATATAAGTAACTTCTTCCTAGTTGAAAAAAAAAAAAAAAAAATTAAAAATTTGCATAATAGGTTTCCAAAGTTGAGTAAAGAACTCACATCTTTCTTGGTGAGATTGTATTGCAAGAACTGGTGCAGCTCAGCTGTGTAGGAGAAAGAGTTTGCTATGTAGTCTGTGACCCACAAGTACAGCATGCGAGACTCGTCCGCTAACGCAGGAATAGGCTTGGGTGAGAATGGGGCTTCTTTTGTGTCTCCTTTCCAAAATGTTTCACCCTAATATTAGAAAAATAAAACAAATTATCTATTATAAATTTTCTAACTGTTTGTGTGTCTGTTTGTCTGTCTGAGTAGTACCGAACTTCTCCATTCTCCATTGAGCAATCTTTGCAAATAAGGTCTCAAATCAAAGCAGATACAACCTTTTAACTTTTTACTATTAACTCTAGACAAACTAGCGTAAGAGTGTCGCACCACAGATACAACAGACTCTAGCTAAACAGATACAACTTCTCATTACTAACACCAGATATACATAGCTTTAGACTCTAGCTACACAGATACAACCTTTTACTATTAACTCCAGACATACATAGATTTAGACTCTAGCCACACAGACACAACCTTTTAACCTTTTACTATCAACTCCAGACAAACATAACTTTAGACTCTAGCTACACAGATGGGCAATCCACTTGAGTGTTGTAAAAAAAAAGGCCAGATTTTCAAGCAACAATCTTTCAGCTCACTCAGTCTTCATGATACCATTAGATTAGTATATCACTTGAGTTTGGCATCAACAAGTAGAAAACTAAATCCATTCTATCCTATACAAATGTCATACAGATTTATTCACTTTTCCTTTTTTTTGTAGTGCAATTCTTTTTATTTAGTACATGATGACATCATTAAAAAGAGAAAATTTGGAGAAAAAAATCATGGCTTTCCTACTAACTTTGACTGCAAAAATCACTACTTTCAGTCAAGTTGCCGTGACAAAATTACCTGCTGAGTGCATTTAATGAGTTAATCTCATATACTTTAAATCCCCTGCTGAGAGAGAAATTTCTCAAATAACCCGCCCTTTTTATTGGGTTATATATTACAGGTTCAGAAGTACCTTCAAATGGTAGAACTTATGAAGCCGATGCTATCTTACAAAAAACTGGTTATGAAACTCAAAAAACAATGATTTTAATCACTTGATATTACCTTGTGTTGAGTCTCAAGGTCATTTGCATGAACCTCAGGGGAAGAAGTCAAAGAGTAATTCAGCAGGAAGCGGTTATCAATCTCAACTTCCACTGAAAAAAATTTAAAGTCATGCAAAAGTCAACTTCCAATGGAAAAAAAAAATTAAGTTCATGCAAAACTCTACTTCCAATGGAAAAAAATTAAGTTCATGCAAAACTTTACTTCCACTGGAAAAAAAAAAATTAAGCTCATGCAACTTAAAAATTTTCAAAAATTGTTCACACAGCTAATGACAAGCTAAGCCCATAATTTCTTATGAGAGAATTCAAAATAAAAAGCCTGATAGAATGATCTAGTACTGACCTTTGATTTCACTGAGTTTCCTGTTGGCATCTTGGTTTATTTCTTTGGTAACCACTTTACAAATCTGATAACAGAGGGAATCATTTCTTTAGCTTTTGCAGGTTAAAAAAATGTAGATTTTTGGGAGTGAAGCTGTGTCTAAAGAACACTTCAAGCCATGGAAAGTCAAAGTTTTCTTCAAAAGAATTTTGACGGATTAAAAAGGGGCTCTTGCATTAACAACTGTTTCAAATATATTGCACCTGTAGCAGAAGTTTCAGGAAAAATCAAAATCTGGAAAAATGCCATTAACATTTATATCATGTTGAAGGGATATTTGAAGAAGGTTCTCATATACAACATTATATCATAAAGTACAGTGAGGAGCCTTAGACTCTCGCTACACAGATACAACCTTTTACTATTAACTCAAGGCAAACATAGACTAAGAGTCTCGCTACAAAGATATAACATTTTACAATCAACTCCAGACAAACATCGCCTTAGACTCTAGCTAAACAGATACAATCTTTTACTACTTAACTACTAACTCCAGACATACATAGCCTTTGACTCTTACTACACAGATACAACCTTTTACTACTAACTCCAGACATACATAGACTTAGACTTTAGCTACACAGATACAAACGTTTACTACTAACTCCAGACATACATAGCCTTAGACTCTAGCTGCACAGATACAAACTTTTAACCTTTTACTATTAACTCCAGACATACATAGCCAAAGAGTCTCGCTACAAAGATACAACTTTTTACTACTAACTCCAGACATACATAGCCTTAGACTCTAGCTACACAGATACAAACTTTTACTACTACCTTGACATAGGCTTAGACTCTAGCTATGCAAATACAACCTTTTAACATTTAACTATTAACTCCTGACATATATAGACATAGACTTAAGCTACACAGATATAACCGTTTACTATTAACTTGAGACAAACATAGCTTTAGACTCTCGCTACACAGATACAACCTTTTAACTTTTTACTATTAACTCTAGACAAACTAGCGTAAGAGTGTCGCACCACAGATACAACAGACTCTAGCTAAACAGATACAACTTCTCATTACTAACTCCAGACATACATAGCTTTAGACTCTAGCTACACAGATACAACCTTTTACTACTAATTCCAGACAAACATAGCCTTAGACTCTAGCTACACAGATACAACCTTTTAACCTTTTACTATTAACTCCAGACCTAGATAAGCTAACACAGATACAACCTTTTAACCTTTTACTATCAACTCCAGACAAACATAGACTTAGAATCTCGCTACACAGATACAGCCTTATATTTACTATTAACTCATTCCCTGCCAAGGTATTTCTGGGTTCTGGATTCTGCGCCAGAGGCATTCACAAAGTGAGAAAAGCACAAATGTGCTATCGAGAAAATTACTGCTGCCTTTTTTAAAGAAGTTGCAAGAGTGTCATAATACACATCAAATGAAAGAGCAGAGAATACAAAAAAAGTACGGATAAAATATCAGCAGTTTAGTTGAGACAACTGCTGTAAAACTTGGTAAAAATATGGGGAAAAAAATGAAACCAGACATGAAAAATCAATAATACACACAAAGCTGTGATTATCCAAAGTTTCAGAATATTTTAGAATTTTAAAAAATTTACAGCCTAAAAACTTTTTTAGCAAAGTTACATTCATTTCAGTGAAATGTAATCACTTCATTGTTTACATCTTTTGAGAGACAAAAAATGGGAAAACTACATAAATTCCAAGCCCGAAATGAACTCTCACACTTCAGAATATAAAAAACAAGTCTTCTTTTACTTTCGTTTCATTTGTACTCAACTAAACAGTTGTATTTATAAATTACTGAAACAAAACCTTAAGAAACTGATATCGACGGATTGGCAGGCAACGGTTGGGGATATCAACGATATATTGTGGATTGGCATAGAAAGAGTTAACTCCAGACAAACACAGCCTTCGACTCTCACTACACAGATACAACCTTTAACTTTTAACTCTAGAAAAACATAGCATTTGACTCAAGGCAGACAAAACCCCTGACCAAGGACAAAAACTTTAACCCCTGACACAGATGACCTCTGACAGTTAACAGACATGACCTATGACCCTCTGCCCTTTACTTACTTGGTCCTGCATCAGGCTTTTGACTTTTCGTTCGATGGTTCCTTTGAACATGTTTAGGATCCAGGCAGTGCCGCCATGGAAATCAACATCGACGCTGCCGACACTAGCGGAGCATGCAGCCATAGACACAGCAGGTCTTCCACCTGCCTGAGCTGCTAGAGGGATGAAGAGGGACGGGACCAAGTGGGGGAAGGGATGAAGAAGTCGAGGCACAGGGATTGGGACATGAGGGATGGATGAGAGTCATTCGTTTATGTTTAAGAGAACGAAGAACTCTGAGAAAGTCAACAGTCATTTTCCATTCTATACTTATTTCATGAAAGTTGCTAATCAAAACTGCATTTACTTCAATCAATCCTTAATAAGTTAAATATTTTCTGATTAAGAGACTTATGTTATTATGAAAAAAATCTGCATGATTGAATGTTTTATCCACATTTACCAAGCAAAATTGTGTTTGATTTGTGTAGGGATAATTGACGGAATAAAATGGAAAAAGACATGTGTACAACTGTCTCATGAGGAGATGTACTGACCTCTACAAGTTAATGGTTCAAAACTACAGAATCACTTGAAATCTAGATGAACCAAAACATATACTTTAATGAACACAGGGTGGTACAAAATCCTTTGTCTTATTGTCATGATATGTCTTGGCAGTGTTTGTGTGTTTGAATTTGCTTTAGGCTTGTTCTTTTTTCTGTCTTGTAAATTATCTCACTGTAAGACATCTGTGGCAAGGTCCACATCTGACTCAACAAAAGCATATTGGATCACTTTTCCTTTATGCACCGATCCAAAGATTTAAAGGGTGTCAAAATAAGGAAGAAGAACAAGAATTACCTAAATGAATGGTGCCTTGAACTGACACACTTCTCACGGACAGATCAACGCTGCCACTAGTTGAAACTTTTATCCTGGAAAGATAGAAAAATAATTACTTTCTGCACTCACAAATACTTGACCCCTATAATGTTTAAGATTTTCCACCAAAAAAAAGTGGTTAGCTTTCATGACAATGAGCGTGCTGTTGAAAAATATGAGAAGTATATTTATAGCTTAAAATTGCATGTGTGTGTGTGTGTGTGTGTGTGTGTGTGTGTGTGTGTGTGTGTGTGTGTGTGTGTGTGTGCACGTATGTGAAATTAGTGGGCTATCAGTATTCAGCACCTAAAACATACTGATTTCAAAAGTAAACCATATTACCAGTTTCATACTGAAATCACACTTTGAAAATAAACTCTTTATTTTTAATGCATCCAAAATAGAATAAATTGTTTTACTGAAAAGCTACTAAAATCCAAAATGATAGAAGAAATGCATTACTACATCCGAGCCTTTTTTCATTATTTTTCTTGAGAAAAAGCTAAAATGGGCTCATTATTTCAAAACGAGGTGAAAATCGCTTCAGGGGAAGATGTTTATTGTTGTTTATTGGAGGTTTTAGAGCCCTACGACACACGAGGGTCATAGAGGAGCCCAGAGGAAAGTAAGATGAAAGAATTAGTTAAAAGAGGGAACAGATCAAACCAAAAACAGCAGAGAGATGATTTACGCCAAAAAATAAATATCATCTCTCAAAGAGATGGTTTACAACGACAAAAAAATATCCCTCCTTACAAAAATAACAGGGAAAGATGAAATACTACTGAATCAATAAATAATAACAAAATAAAATTACAAATGATATAAGAAATAAAGAAAGTGGTATGTAATAACCTGGCACTTTGCACAGAGTATTGAAATGAGCTAGAAGCTATTTTAGAAAATGAGGTTAATTCTGGGCTCTAAATGGGTTATGACAAGGTAATTTTTAATTATGCTCTGATTTATAACTCGGATAACTAGAAAAAATAACAAAGATAGAAAGCTCCAGTTTTCTGCCAAGGCTCATGTATTTCTTGGCATTTTGTGTCATACCAGTTTGACGGGTGCACACCTTCTGGTTAATTTGTTATGACGTCACATTTAGGAGTGCCCTGAGGTAAATTAGCTCATTGGTCTTTATCAATGAGCAGATCCCACCAAGGCAACAATAACTATTTGGCTTAAGATCAAGTAATACCCCTTGTATTTCTCATGATGCCACACAAGATTAGGCACAGTGGACCAATCTTCTGCCTGACTTCATTTCTTGTGATCCAGCGGTATGAAGGGATATGGATAACATAACAACAAAACAATGTTGGAGGAAGTGGTTTCTAAGGACAACGAAGAGAAACAATAGGGCAGACAGATAAATTAAATCAGATTGAATGGCAAGTCTAGTTCCTCAAAATGAGTCAATGGACTCAATGCATCCTGCATTACTTTTATGATTTAGATCAAATGATGAGATCGAAAATAAAGTACATCTAGAACTTCAACCAGCCAGAAATATCCCTGGACTTCAAAAATAAAGGCCGAAATTTCAACTTTGATTTTCACATCTTTTTAATTTCTTGATCAGCACCAATTAAGCAAAATGATCAGAAAAGAGCGTTTTTTATGACAAAACACTCAATTCAAATTATAAAGTTTTTGCAGAGTGCCCAGTTATCCCATACCTCACATATAGGATACACACGAAGATCTTAAGTGTCAAAAAAGAAAAAAATCAAGCCTACATGATGAAACTTTCACCTGGCCATCAACCTAATCAGGGGCAAAATATTTTTCATTTCCTTCATGTAAAACCTATCACACTGCTCAACTGTCTATATATATATATGTACATGTATAGATATCTACGACTCCAACCTCGGTGATAGAATTTTGTCTGAGATTCTGCATGACTGCTGACACTAATCCTTCATGGCAGCCAATCAGATTAAAACCAGAGTTTGATGTAGTTATACTAAAAATTAACCCTTACTGATGACAGCTCAACGGCAAAACATTCAACAAAGTGGTCAGTATGTGCCATTTTGAGACAGGTCAAGGGATGTCACTATAAAACCACTGAAACCATGGAATGGCTACCTACCATCCCTTCCTGTACTTGACCCTCCAGTTGGCATGGAGACTGATGCCCAGGTTCTGGATGGCCCAGCTCATGCCGTTCTGGCCTGGGGAGAAGGACATGCGGCTGCTGGGAATAGTGCAGCCCCGGTTCTGGATGCTGAACAACATGAAAATGTGTATTATATATACAGCCTTTGCAGAGTATTTATACAAACTATAAAGAAGCAACTTCACTCTTTCATAAGCCAGATTATCAATTCCTCTTAACTATGCGTTAAAGTAAAGAATATTATATCGCCTTAAATGATCATTTTTAACCACTTTGTGATATATCCAGATGTTAAAAGTCGTATACAAGCACAGAACTATTATTATTATCATTATCATTATTATTAATCATTTAACTACAAGCATGCCAATTTTCTTCACAATCTATTGATGACACAATGATTGCTGAATATTCTTGCAGGACAACCTGAAATATCAACTTCGGAAGTAGCGCAAAGAAGAAATTATGAAGAGTGTTAATACAAAAATCTTCAAAATTTGAGTTCTGAAACTCTCAAAACTGAACCCTTTCACCCCACAAATACTTTAGTTGAACAACGCTATTGTTAACAAATTGCTATTATTCTGTTTTCAAACAAGAGAAGCCCAACTGTTTCTTTGAGTCATCGTTACTTTAACAAATAAGGCGAGTTCTTCAGACTGGTTTCCTCCAGCTACTATTTCACTTGTCACAGTCACAACACATTTCTTGTTATTATAACTACCTTTTGAAAGAAAATGAGAAAAGCTGGTTAAATTCAAGTTGATGAGGTTAGAATCTATCTGCTGAAAGATCCACGTCTGCTCGCTGTGATTATTGAAATGGCTGTTTAAAGTGGTTCTACTAAGTCCGTGATTCGTCGTATTCACACAGTTGATGAGATTAGAACACCTCAATAAAACTTTTTAGGGTTTTTTTTGTCTCTGTAAACACCTAAATATGACAAATAAACCCTTTTACACCATCTAAAATAGAAAAAAAATTTGGGACTGAAAATATTGCCCTCAAAATCAGATATAGAGTAAGTCCAATTTCATCAACTTCACACGTCTAATAATAGACGTTGACAAAATCTTAAATTTTCTATTGTAATTTTTCACCTAAAAGAACACGATAAGGCTCTTTGTAAAAGTTTAATGTTAGTT
Source organism: Melibe viridis (assembly GCA_039654465.1). NCBI lineage: Eukaryota > Metazoa > Mollusca > Gastropoda > Nudibranchia > Dendronotidae > Melibe > Melibe viridis. The sequence goes on along the minus strand of JBCIKM010130805.1, from coordinate 99 downwards.
CTTTTTACTAGACACACACAAAAAAGTATTTAAACTCTTTTTAGTGCTTTTTCCCTTGTTTGAAGTATCCCCCCCCCCCCCCACACACACACACACAAC
>JBCIKM010130804.1:0-24022 GCA_039654465.1 Melibe viridis | reverse complement strand
TATATATATATATATATATATATATATATATTACATCTCTCTCTCCTTTTCTCTCTCTCTCTCTCTTCTCAACCATCTCTCCTCCCCCTCCCTACCCCAGTCCATCCACCACTCACCATGTGATGGTCGGGGCAGGTTCTCCACTGATCTTACACTCCAGGACAGTGGTGTCACCTTCAATAACTGCCAGGTCAGGCAGACCCTCGAGCACTGTTGGGGCTTCTCCAACTGGACACAACAAAAAGCACATGAGGAATATCAGCAAATGAGGAATATCAGCAAATGAGGAATATCAGTAAATGAGGAATATCAGTAAATATCAGCAAATGAGGAATATCAGCAAATGAAGAATACTGGCAAATTCGCAATATCAGTGAATGAGGTATATCAGCATTAATTTGGAATGTCCCAAGCTGTTCTTTATCCCAGTGTTCTACTGTTCATAATATGACAGCTGTCACCTCCTGCAGTTTGATAGACTCACCCACAGGTTCTGAGGCAGTGATTGGCTGTGATGCAGGTGACCAGGGTCCCTGCCCTGCCTTGTTCTCTGCCGCCACACGGAACTCGTACTGGGGGCCTTCCACCAAGTCCTTCACCACAAAGCTGGTCTCGGGCACCTTGACGCCCGAGCTGGAAGGCAGCCAGGGCACAGAGCCGGCAGGACGGTGCTCTACCGCGTAGTTGAACACGGGGCTTCCTCCGTCGTTCTCAGGCGGCAGCCATTTGACGGTGATGGTGGAACGAGTAGTGTCTACGGCTTCAGGAGTTTTGGGAGCATCTGGTTTGTCTGGAGAGAGAGATAGAAATTTGTTAAAACCAAACTACATTTTCACTTTCAAGTATTATTCATTGACAACTATTTAGTCTATACCAATAAAAGAAAAAAGACAAAATTTTAGAAAGTTGATTGGTGCATAGCACCATGGGCTGCTACAAGGCAATGAAGACAAACGAGATGAAGAAGACTGTTCCACTCACTGTAAGGATCCTTGGCAACCAGAACACCGGTTGAAGATGAGGGAGGACTCAAGCCTGCCGCATTCTCGGCAAAGACACGGAATTCATACTCTCCATTCTCTGCCAGATCTCCAACTGTGAAGGACGTGTCCCGAATGGGGCTCTTGTTGACCCGCACCCAGCGAGAGCTGGTGGGGGATTTCTTTTCCAGGATGTAGCCTGTGATGGGGGCGCCACCGTCACTCTCTGGGGGTTCCCAGGTCAAAGCCATGCTATTTCTGGTGATGTCGGTGACTGTCAGTTTCTTGGGGGATTCTGGGGCATCTGGCATATGATTCATCCATAAAAGTTTTAATCAAGCTGATTTTTTAACTTTTAACATTAAAAGCGTACATGTTTTTAATAAAAAATAAAAAATTCCCAATCATCTCATATCTCACAAAGAATGAAGATATCGGAGTCATTTTTTTAACTGATCATATTTTCAAACACCTTTACCAAATTCTTTGTCTAGCTCATGACAGATAATACTCCATATAGGTATCAGCATTGAGCAATCCATACACCCCATAAAGAGTCTTTCTATCTTTAAAGTCTTGAAAAGAATTAATAAATAAAATTTCCCTTAATTTATCCTTTTGCGGTCTTTATAAGGACTATGCCAGGACTTGAGTACCCCAGGCATCAGCGACAGTGCAGAGCCGCAGAGTGGTAGGCATGATGCTGCCAGCAGGAGTTGAACCTTCACCCTTTGAAATGCGTGTCTGACAGCTGACTGTCTGAGCCACACGGCCATCTGGGCTACGAAACAACTAGTTTGATATTCCAACAACATGGCAACAATGAAATCAGGGCTGCCAGTGATTTAATGCAAAATAGAAGGCTTATTTTTCTTTTTGAACACATAAATTTTCTGTCCTCTCATGAAGGCACAAGAATCCACAGGTTATCCGTGGATGATGGCAGCCCTGAAAATGCCTAATACACTTCTAGTACATCCCACTATTTATTACTGATAGCAAAAGCCCTTGCCACTCACCAAATGGACTCTTGGCAATGATGCCTTCCAGCAGCTCCGCTGGTTCCCCAGTGCCAATCTCATTCATTGCCGACACACGGAAGAAATACTCCTTTCCTTCCAGAAGTTTCTGCACCGCAAACATAGTGATGTTGGCATCAACTCTCTCCACCTGTGCGAGGATACAAAACACTTTTAATGATGCATCACATTTTATAGGAAGTGCAGAGATGGAAATCAACTGCTCTTTAGATTGTAGAACAATCTATCAACACTTCAAAATTATCTTGGCGCTTTCCAACAAATTAATAGAGGAAAAGAAATTTTTCATTCAACAGAAATAACAACAACAAAAAAACCAATACCATCACAGACAAAAAGTAAATTGAGCATTAAAAAAAAAATAACAAAAGGTATTTTCAAAGTAAGAGAAAGCATTTTTGCCTTTTTTTAAAGGAATAACAATTGAATAAAATGCCTGCTTAGTGAAGTGTAGCAAGCTGCCCCTTTGTGCTTTCTCTTCTTACATTTTATGCACGTTATTGCTTGTAAAAAGCTGCTATTCTGGCAATGTGTCAGCCAGCCTTGTGCACCTACATACCTGTGTCCAGGTGTTCCTCTTTGCTTCCCGTTTCTCCAGCAGGTAGCCTTTGAGGGGACAGCCACCCAGACAGGCTGGAGGCTCCCAGGCAATGGCAATGCTGGTCTTCATGATCTCCATCACATGCAGGTTCTCTGGTTTACCAGGCTTGTCTGTTAATTAAAAGAGGGAGCTTTTGAGACATTGTAGCTCATTACTTTTCACAATGCTTTTATTTTTTTTCTTTTGCTGTGAGTTAAAACCTGCTTAAGTAATAAGTGATTGTACTATAATTTGGTCTAAAGCCTAAACAAACTTTTTTTATTCAAATTTTTATCTATTTGTCAGCAACTAGGGTCACACTGTTGCTTCTTTGAATGGAGTGACATTTAAATTCCCAAAGCGACTCCTCTCCATCAACCGAACCAAAATAATAATTTCAAGAATAATTTTCAATTGAAATTATACTTTTATTCATCCCTGACAGGATATTTGTTTAAAAAAAACAAGTCCAGACGACCTCCCATACCTTTAATGGTGACTTCAAAGTCGGCGACAGCTGTGCCCACCACATTCTCTGCCTCCACGGTGTAGACTCCAGTGTCATCCACGGTGGCGTTCTTGATGGTCAGGACTGTGTAATCAGCACTGGTCTCCATGGACAGCCGGTCCAACTTGTCAGCCTTGTCCAAGGATTCCCCGTCCCGTTTCCAGGAAATGACTGGGGAGGGGATTCCTGCTACGTTGACCTTGAGCACAAGCGTGGAGCCAGCCTTCACAACCTGGGCACTCTTCAGACGGTTGTCGTATTCAAGAGTGGGCAGCGCTGGAAGATGAAAAAAAAAAAAAGATTTTTTTTGTTTTAGAATGGCAGTAATAAGTCAACAATATAATCCTAAGGAAGCAAACATCTCAAGACCTAAAATCCTGTGTAAGATAAATGCTTTTTTTTTCTCCTCCACCTACAAAAACAACAACAGGTAACCATCACCTATTTTTGTTTCTACGTTTTCATAGGTATCAGAAGTCAATGAAGAATCAACTCTGGCAATGACATAATGCCCCCTACACCCTTTCATAACACTAACACAGAAAACACAATACCAATTAGCTCCATGCTAGTACAGAGCTTGGTTATCTAAAACAGTAAAAATTTGGGACATCATGAACACAACATTATTCCATTTTTTCATATCCTGTTTTCAAACCTATTATAATTCCTCAATAGCATCGGAATATCTTTCTCTTTTCAATGACAAGATTAAAATTGATTTAAAAATTGCATCAAAAATGGTAAAGCATTTCAAAACTGTATCAAGGTTATAAAAAGCACAACCTCTGAATCTTACCATCAGAGGAGGAACACAATTGTAGAAATATGTAAGATTCCGTATGTAACAAGAAAGAGTTGAACTGTTACAAACAGAAGCTAGTACATATTTTTACAGCCGTGTCCTTTCTCCAACAACCAATCAGCATCCAATAGTCTCTATTAAGACACGACTCACTATGTATGGTGAGTTTGCCTTCCGTCTGGACCTTGCCGAGCGGGTTGGAGGCCTCGCAGCGGTACAGGTCTGCGTCTTGGGGCTCTGTCTTGTGAATGACAAGGGAAGCTACTTCATCCTCGTAGCTCATCTCGTACTTGGGGCTCTTCTTCACTTCCTTCTTCCCTCGGAACCTGTGCAGATTGCAAGAAAAGAGAAAAGGTAATAATTTCTCTCACATGTTCCACACACGTCTTGGGCAGAGCTGGGGAAGACCTGCCACAACCGTGCGTGTTGGAGGAGTGTTGCTGCAACCCCATGTTCCCAGCGGAATCAAGAGGCTTAAGTCAAGTAAGTCAAGTTACTCACATCCATCTACTGCATAACAAATGATATAACGCAAGTTGCATCTCATTCCTTAACATTTACAATACCAGTCTTTTTCAAATACATTGAAGCCATGGGCCTATAGTCACCACTTGAGTGTTCTCGACTGAACAATACAGTACAAAATATCGAGAGAAGCGTGGTCAGTAGTTAGGGTACTGGGGGGAGGATTGTTAAATATCTTTGTAAAAATATGGAAGCATAGTTTAATGTGATTTCTGGGTTTTAAAGAAAAGTTCAGTCCATATATCATTGCATGAGATTAAAAGGGTTCTATCTGCATTGAAAAATAGATGGGTGATAGAACCCTCTTAATGTGCGGCAATGTATGATTATAAAAGATTATTGCGTTAATCAGTCTCACCATTTGATGTCGGCCTCAGGTTCTCCCACATCAATGTCGCACTCAAGGACTGCATCATTTGGCGCTACAATGCACACGTTATGTAAGGCCTCAAGTAGAACAGGGGGCTCTCCAACTGCAGGGGGAACACGCACACACATAATATGAATGGAGATGACTGTGGATAAGCGCTCTATTATAAATGCTTTACTTTTTCACACACAAAAATGCACGTGCGCACATGCGCACATACACACAAACACACACGCACACACAGACAAAAACAACAATAACAACAGCTGGCATGAACTCTCATTGCATCATTTTACAAGACAACACCACAAGAATGATAAAATAAAAAAACTTTCTGAAAGATCGATTATTCTACTGCAATTATTCTAACAAAGACAACAATTTAGAACTATTGCAATGTCTTTATTTTGACATCAGCAAGCTGATTTGAACGAGGAAAACTAAGATGAAAAGAGAAAAGAAGGAATTTCTTACAACCACTGCTTACACATAATATGTTAATAAAAATAATTTGAATTTTTATATGGGAGAGAATGAGCAAAAAAAGCCTAGAATTTCAATAAACCTTTCGAATAATTGCATAGAAAACAAACAAAAAATAATAATCTATCAACAGAACCTCTTGAGCTATGCCTTGTGGTAAATTGGCTCATTGTTCTTTATCAATGAGCAGATCCCACCAAGGCAACAGCAAGATTGGGTAATACCCCTTGTAATTCTCATTATGCCACGCAATATTGGGCACGGTGGACCGATCCTCTGCCTGTCTTCATTTCTTGTAATCCAGAGTTCTTCCCGGCTAATTGGAGCTGGGTCCCTCCCAGCACTGCTAAGGCGGTATGAAGGGATATGGATAACAAAACAAAACAAAACAAAACCTCTTAAGCTTAGCGTTGGTTAGCCAACCACAACTCACCGACAGGCTCGACAATCTTGACAGGCTTGGAGGGTTTAGAGGGCTCTCCTACCCCAGCCTTGTTCTCTGCAGCCACTCGGAACTCGTAGTCCTTGCCTTCCTTCAGGCCTGTCACGCTGAAAGTCGTGTCTGGCACAACCACCGTCTCATTGGCACGCTTCCACTTGGTGGTTCCTTCAGGGCGAGACTCCACCACATAGTTGAAGATGGGAGAGTTCCCGTCCGATTCCGGAGCCGTCCATTTGAGGGCTGCAGAGCTCTTGTCTGTTCCTGTCACCTCTGGAGTGCCAGGTTTACCAGGTACATCTGTTTGGGATTGAAAGAGTTTTATATTATTTTACAGGAACATAAAACATATTTATATAGCACTCATTGAAAGTCATCTCCACACTCCATACCATACCCCTGGCAGGCAACAAAAACATTATTACACATTTGACCCCTGTTTGGCGTGTTACAATTACTTGAAGGCATGTGAAAATGGGTCGTTCAATGATAAACAAGACAACTCCAAAATTTGTTGATGCCAAAATCCAAAACAAACAATTAGTGAAATCCCCCATGAAATGTCAAAAGGAAGCTGTGCCTTATCTCTTCTGTTTGTTGTATTCTTTGTCATTCATCATGAATGCTTTCCTGATAAAATAAATCTTGCAAGGCAGATGTTGGAACTTAAACTCACCTTCGATCCTTATTTAAATCCATTATCCTATTCTAAATATAATGAAATGAAAGAATATCATTCTCCTACATTAAAAAAAAGACAACCTTCCTCTTCCTACTCTACTTTGATATTGTGATGTCCTTTGTATAAATGCAGACAATGAAAAAAAAGCCCTTCGGACACTTTAATTTTCTTGATTAAAAATTAACAGTTTTGCATAGATCAGCATCAAAATTTGCATCTGAATCAGCAACAACAAATGCTGGAAGAGCCTGTGGCCTTACCCCAAGGGTCCTTGGCCACCACGGAGGGTGAGGGCTGGCTGGGTTTGCTGGGACCTGCCAGATTGTGAGCCGTCACACGGAACTGGTACGAGTTGTTCTCCAACAGCTCCGACACAAGTAGCTCTGGAAACACAACAAAGGAACAAATTGAGTAATGCATTTACATAATCATCGCTAGGCTCTCAGTGCTTCATAATACCATATCCCTGGTTCAAAATTAACATATGACATTCTTGATGATAGAAGTTGCCACTTTATCTACAACCAAGGTGACCTTGAAGCTTTACATTAATCTCTGATAGAATGAAAGACAGACAGAGAAAGAAAGAGACAGACAGACAAACGGACAGACAGACAGACAGCATGCTCATAGATAGTCAGACACACTTAAAGACTGACAGACAGACAAAGAGACAGACAGAAAGTTAGAGACAGAAATAAGAGATGTTAATTAAGAAGATAAACTTGGAGTAAAACCACTCAGCCTTCAAAAAATTTTTTTTTTTTTAATTTCCCCTTATTATCTATTTCAAAACCATACTGATAACGCCTCTACACAGTGGCCAGCTCTGACCTGTAGCATCTACAGGTTTCTTGTTGACGGCCACCCATCGTGGCGAGAAGCTGGTCTGTTTCTCCAGGGTGTAGCCAGTCACAGGGGATCCTCCGTCAGAGGCAGGCGGTTGCCAGGCAACTGTGGCACGATCCTTGAAGATCTCTGGAACAGTCGGGGCCTCTGGTGCATCTGGAACGTCTGAGAGACGACACAAATGGTATGTAGTAAAACAGAAATTCCTTCATTGGGTTCCCTTGTTTTACTAGGTTAGCAAAAAACAAGCCCCCCTAAAAAAAAAAAAAAAAAAAAAAAAAAAAAGAAAATTCTTTTATTTCCCGTTATAAAACCAACACTGCCCCTAGTACTCAACAAAGACCTGCTTGTCTAGGAGACAAAAGTCAAAAGAATTCCAGCGTCCTTGACAAGCTGAGATCTCTAGCCTCCAATAGAGGTCACGGGACGTCCCTTACAGAAAGAATTGCAGGAGTAGCCGAGGCATCACATTCAGATGATTAAGATGTGGATGACCTTAATTCAGTACGTCAAGAAAGAAAATATTATGTAGCGTGTAGGCAGGAATGGTATTGATACCAGCCCTTTGCTGCTCAGCGTTAAGAGGCTGGCGGTGGGAGTTTTGTATTCATAATTACAACAGCAGAGTTGAACAAATCAGGGCCACCCACCAACTCCCATCCGCTCTCTTTGGATTCTCTTACCGAATGGATGTTTGGCAGTGAACGGTTCCGACTCAGCAAATTTGCCAGTCCCGACAGCATTCTTGGCACACACCCTCAGCACATAGTCCTTCCCTTCCACAAGGCCTTCGACCTTGAACTCTGTAGCAGCGTCCTTGACCTCTGACACAGGCTGCCAGGATTTCTTGGACGCTTCCCTTTTCTCCAGGATGTAGGAAGTGACAGGGCAGCCCCCGTCGTCTTCAGGTGGTTGCCATGTGAGAGTGGCGCTGGTTGCAGATACGGATGATGGTTTGACATCTCTGGGCACTGATGGCTTGTCTGTAAGAATAAATGCAAAATTTGTAGTTTCACTAAAACACATCGGAGACAAGGAAAGAGAGATGATAATTAGACATTACATAGAACCCAAACAGGTCACATATCTCAGATTATTTCCTACAACATCTGCTTGTGTCTTGATACTGATATTTTAAGTAGGGAAAATAAGGAAAAAGAAAACAAAAGAATGATTCTATGTTTTATGACTGACTAGTTGAATTGAAAACAAGAGGTTGCATAAAAGAACTTTATTAAAAAGAAGGTACTTAATGATCTAGTGGGTTATCTTACTTGAAATTTAACTTTTCAACACCATCCTAATAACACAAGTATTTAAAAAATACCAATAATAATAAACATTTATTGCTTTTCGGGGGAGTTTGCCAATCCATTACCAGTTAAATTTTTTTCTTTTAATAAGATAAAACTGAACGAAATTTTCATATGCCCAAAAGGCCAATCAGTCATCTGTGAAGGAAACACAAAAATTGGTCTAATGAAAGCTCACCAAGAACAAGCAGGTTGATAGTGATCTCTGCGATACCATTGGAGTTCTCCAGTTTGACGGTATAATTCCCAGAATCAGTTCGGATTACTTTGCCCAGCCGGACGGTAGTCATGTTATAAATGGTCTCGGCTTCCATGCGCTTGGCGTCCGGCAAAGGTCCGTCCTTGAAGGTCCAAGTGACCTTGGGCTGCGGGTTGCCTGTGAAGGGCACCTCAAAGGCCGTGGACTGACCCGCATTCAGGACCACCTGCTCCTCGTACTTCTTGTCAATGAAGATCTTGGGAGGCACTGGAACAGGAAGAGGACAGGTGTGCATGTAAATGAAAACTGAATGTCAAAATAATAATAATATTCATAATAACAACAATGAAAACACAATAATAATTCAATAGTCATTTTGATGATAAAAATAATGACAGCATAGATTTATGGTCATTGTCCAAATCATAAGAGGTAATTAACACACAATATGTATAGTTTTGACAAATATTTGAATACATATATAAATCATAATGTTTATAATATCAAATACTCGGACATCAAAAGCTTTTAAGAATATGACAAGACACTAATATTGAACTTGTAAAGCTTTTAATCAGTCGCATCAATAAAAACACAATCACACACGACAGAGAGGATAATTTTGATCTCTTTGTTCACACAGTATTTCTAAACATCAGAAATAGAAAAGGATGCAATTCATTTGCTTACCTTCAACAGAGAGTTTGGCTTCTGTGGTTTTGTCCTTGACCTGCAACGTGTAAGTACCTTCATCTTTCCCATCTGCATCCTTGACGGTGAGTCTGTGGATAACGCCTTTGCCAAATATCTCGTGTTTGTCATCGGCCAAGACTGGTTTGTTGTTATGAAGCCATTTACCAGGAATGTCAACCTTTGAAACTTCACACTCAAAGGTCAAGGTCTTGGGAATCTCTGTGATGGTAATGTCCTCCAGAGGTCTGATGATTTCCAGATCAGCTTCTTTAAATTGAAAAAAAAGAAAAAATCAATCAATCAATCATTTAATTTTCTGTGCCAAGAATTCAACATTCTGTCTTTCTGCATTCAATTTTTAATCTTTAAAGAAGAAAAAAAACTGATTAAAAAATATCTTTTCTTGTTTTATCCATTTCCAGTGCCAGCTCCGACTTTTATCTGATAACTAAACAAAGCGAAACGCGCAGTAAGACTCACCATTAACAACCACTGTAGCTTTGGAGGTTTTGCCATTGATTTTGATCGTATATTCTCCAAAATCAGAGATCTGGGCACGGTCAATCTTCAAGGAGTGGTCAGGACCATCAGAGGTCAACTTGATAGTCTCAGAAGCAGTGACCTTTGACCCATCCTTGAACCAGGTGGCATCAAGGCCAGGCTTAGACACTGTGCAGTCCAGTACGATACTCTGTCCTTCCATCACTTTGATGCTGGGAAGCGGCTTGAGGAATTCTAGAGGCTCCTCTGTTGAAGCAAACAAGAAAAAAGAGATTTTTTAAAAAATAATTTATACAAAAACAGTATTCCTCAAACAGTAAAGTAATTTTGAGCATTTACACAACCTTTATCTACAAGTTGAGTCTATGGTCTAAGCACGTTTGGAAACTATTTCCCATTGAAATACCAACATTACATTTATGACAATACAAGAAGCCTATCAGGTACATTACAATTTCCCTGATAAAAATTATGCTGTCCAACCATAAGACCACCCAGCTTTACATCAATCTGTGATTGACGATGATGAAATTGAGACTAAAAGTAATTAATATTGTTACATTTATTCAATCACCACAAATAAGTGCAATATACATAGCAACTAAGTTTCACTACAATACTCTTCTTCAAAATATTGGTTTTTTGTTAGCAGTTACTCCAAAGGAAAAATAACCTTTAAGGAGAATAACACTACATTATTATTTTTTAAAATATCATTATCATTTGCATATCTCTCCTGATTACCTTTGACAGTCAGTCGTCCAGACGTCTTGCGGTCTTTGACCAGGCAAGTGTAGACAGATTCATCATCCAGCTGACAGCTAGGGATGGTCAGGGTGTGGACGCAACCGTCCGTCTTCATGTGCATCCTATCGGTGGATTGCAGTGGGCGGCTGTCTTTCTGCCACAGGGGTTCCAGGTTGGGTTTGTTAACCTCACAGGTCAAGGTCACTTCCTGTTTTTCCATGACTTCCACATCCCCGAGCGGCTTGATGAAGGTGATTGGGAGTTCTAGACGAGCGGAAATTACAGGACAAAATTAGATCATAATTAGATATGGCTTCAATAAATTTGGTTCCCCTGCATGGAGGGAGTAGATCATTTCTACAGGGCCTTACACCAGTCTCCAAGCACTCAACAATTTACATTGCACTTTCATTAGAACTAAACTGATGCATTGAACACTTCATATCAATATACAACCAATCACGCCAAGTAGTAATCCATCAAGGAGCAAAGAGAGTTCCAACTGTTTTCAAAGTATTCATTGCATATCCTTCCCCACTCTGTTTCTCTTTAAATTGTTCTCTTGTTTGTAGCTAACAAAATGTCTTATATTTAAAAGATTCTTTTAACAGTAATATCTGATAAAAGTTAATATCAACAGAAAAAGTAACTTCTAAACTAAAATTTTTGCCCTGCATGTCATCTAAAAAGTAGAGTTTTTTTCTTCTAACTTTTCTGAAAAAAAAAAAAAAAAGTTGAAAGTGACGCATATTGATGAATAGTTTTGCTTTTTTCTGAGACACTTACAAAGAAGAAAAAAAAGAAAATTGATAGTTATCAGAGGGCTGTGTAGAATCAGTAGAAAACATTATAAGGATCTACTGCTCTGCTTTCAATCACCATTTTAAAGAACCAGGGTATGAACTAGACATTGAAAAAAAAATTTTAAAAAATGGAATTTGTTTCCCCTCTGGGAAAATACAAACAATGATATGTGTACCTGAGGTTGAGACTAAAAAAAGATCTGATTTCAGGAAATATCTGGACTGGTTCCATACCTGAAGAATGGACCGACTTGGTTTATGTCTGCGTCATTTTTAAGGGAGCGTAGCAGACAGAATACTGAGTGCCATGCACTGTTGAAAGTCTTTTAAGCTTGCACATGCAATAGAAATTGAAACTTAATGGTTTCAAATTCCGATCAAAGCTTAAATTGTCAGTTTCCTATGGACAGAGATCTCAAAATGATGCATAGAGAGAAAAAGACAAAAAAAAGCATGACACTTATTAAGTAAGGAAAAGTTGAAGACCTGCTTCATTACCTCGAACTGTGAGATTGGCAACGCTTTCTTTGCCTCCGTCAAATCTTACACAATATTTCCCATCATCCTTCAAGTCTGCCGATGCCAGGGTCACAGAGTGCACAGTTTCCGCACACTGGATGTTGTCACTTGTGAGAACCTCATCATTAAAATGCCAGGTGGCTTTGACATCCTTTTTGGACACCTCACAGACCAACTTGGCAACCTCTCCCTCTGTAACTTCCACATCCGACAAAGGCTTGACAAGTTCCAAAGGTGCTTCTACATAACCGATACAATAAAACAGAGATTTTGTATCGCCACACTGCACATGCTGTATTTGAAGCAGCAAGCAAAATAACTTAGCTGTTCAGATAGATTGGCATAATTTGGTAGCAATGAATATATATATATATATATATATATATATATATATATATGTATGCATGGGTGGTATTAAATTAGTTATTAGAATGGAAATTACTGAGTGATTTTTTTGGGTGTTATTCCTGACAAATAAAATCATAAACAAAACTTTTTTTTATATAGTTGCAGTACTTGAAAGAGTTTGAAGATGATTCTGGATACAGATTAAAAGAGGAAAAAGATTTCTCATTCAAATAACCATGCAACTGATATATTTGGTCCTTTGTTTAAAAGTTTGGCAACATTGAGAGAAAGAGACAGCGAAGAGGCATTTCACATACATAAGCAAATGACAAAATGCAAGAAGCTATTATATTTGACGAAGAGAAATGATATGTCACCGAGAGGGAAGTTGTTAAAATTTACAAGCATATTTATTACACATTGAAATTATTCATACAAGACGAACATACTAACAGAGACCTGGACATTTAAAAAAGCCAAGAGTGTGACAATATAAAAAAGTCATACAAAACATTAGCACAAGATTCCCTTGAGATGAATGTAAAATAAAAGTTCTCCCTGTTACAACAAAAAGCAAAAATAAAAAAAACGAAGACAATACCTTCAACAAGCACAGTTGCTTCGCTCAAAGCTCCGTCAACTTCAATCTTGTAAACGCCTTCATGGTCCAGTTCACAGGAATCCACCGTCAGCTTGTGCACCTTGTCTTTAGAAGACAAATTGATGGTGGCAGATGCAGATACCTCTTCTCCATCCTTGAACCACTTGGCAGTCTTATCCGGTCGACTGACCTCGCATTCCAGATTGAGGCTCTGGTTTTCAGTCACAGTTATGTCCGCCAAAGGACGGATGATCTTTGTAGGCAATGCTAAAATTGATTGACAAATAAAATTGTTTTCCAGTACTTTCATCATCATCAAAGGCTAAAATTTATAGGCAAACCAAAAAAAGTTGTAAATATATTTCCTCCTTTTAAAAGACTAACTTGTCTTGTATCATGGATTTGGTATAGTAGGAAAGATTTCAGACTTTGGTGCAGCAATAAAACATTTGACATATGAGGAAAAATAACTAGAAGTAAGCAACGACAACTCCATCCACCCACTAATACAATCATAATGTATAAAGCAATGACAAAGATAATAAACTAGTTTATTACCTTCAACATCCAGTTTAGCAGCAGACTTTTTGTCCTCAAAGACAATCATGTATTTGCCGACATCGTCCATGGAGGCAGAGTCTTTGGTCAGGGTGTGGGTATTACCATCCACATTGACCTTGAACCCATCCTCTGGGGAGACCTTTAAGCCGTCCTTGAGCCAGCTGACCTTGACCCCAGGCTTGTTGAGTTCACAGGTGAAGGATATCGGTTCCTCTTCTTTCACACTCAAGTCCTCTAATGGCTTGACAATCTCAGTTGGTAATTCTTAAAAATAAGACATTAAATATTTATAATTACAACAAAAGTTTTCATCACAAAAGAGTGCTACTGAATGCACTTCTTCCGTTGAGATTTTCTACAAAAGTGAGCTGTTTAATTTTCTTTGAGTTGAGATACTTTATTCAACAACTAATTTTGGGTGGTCATGAGAATTAGGTGGAGAAACTCCTTTTTATATTATAATTTTATTCAAATCTAGAACAAGCTTAATAGAAGAGAAACAAAATGGATTCTGGTAGACAATGTGAATTCTGACCTTCCACCAGTACGAGGGTCTTGGTGCTCTTGTCGCCTGCGTGGAGGGAGTAGTTAGCCTCATCATCGGAGCAGGCGGAGTCAATCTCCAGCCTGTGAATGCAGCCATCAACCACCAGGCGGCAGCCGTTGTCTCCATCCTTGATGGGCTGCCCGTCTTTCTTCCATATCACCGGGTAGTCAGGTTTGGACAGTTCCACCTCCAAGACGATTGGTTGCTCTTCCGTGACTGTCTGGTTCTTCAGAGGGCGAAGGATCTCAATAGGCAGTTCTGTTGAATATATAATATAGTTTCACATAAAACCATTGAAAGTCTATTTTTCATGCTCTTCCTGTTACAAATTTCCGACACCTCCAAAAAAGGTTTTGTTAATTCTATTTGTCAACTAGTGATACACTGCCTTCCAATGGAGGGTTTCCATGACTGGCGGGGTTTCTTCCCTTTCTTTCTGTGGCTTGTCTCACTTTACCTTCACTATTTTCTTTGCTAGTCATCCATTTTTGGAGGCAGCTCCTATTTCATTTCTCACAGTGGTGAGACAGAGTGGTACAAAGGCAGGCTGCATGATTTGTCACACACTGTCACTCAAGAGAGCCTGGACGCGTCTCAAATGCTCTAAATAGCCTTGGGTGGAAACCCCTCCACCACTAACGAAAAACGACCTTGGAAGAAAAACAGTGTGCCTAAACAAATTCTTCAAAGGCAACCATGACCTGACAGGAATCAAGGTCCCATACTCTTAAAAACAAGACTTATGCAGATACCACACAAGACAGAGCCAGACACACTAATACACCCAACCCTTTTATATGCCCTACATGTACTGACAAAGCTTCTTCCCGTGGACCATTACGGACTGGAACAAACTTCCTGTAGAAATAATTGATCAAGAAAATATAAAAACATTCATGACACTGTTCTCACATTATCAGCACCAGAACCAAATTTAAGATTAACGCAGTAGATTCCAGTATCTTCGTTTAGTGTATGTACTGAATGAAGTCTGGAACATGCCCTTCTGTGTATGATTTGTAGAGTATTATGTATCAACATTTGCATCAAAAGGCAGGACTGCCTTTGGCAAATTAAACCATCAAGATTAAGATCAAGACAAGCTGAAGTGGACTTATAAATTCATGTGACAACTGCTCTGTCCTATGTCCTCACTAGAGGGTAGACCTACATAGGTCTAGGTCGATAAAGATATTGGAATTTCTATCATCCCGGATGTCTTCTCACCTACTTAACATCCTGTGTCACAAAGATCTAAGATAAACGACTAACTCCTCAGCTGCACAGCAATGACTGCATGTCCTACAACTCACCCTCCACGGTCAGCGCGGCAGAGGTAGACACGTCATTCATGACACAGGTGTACTGCCCAATGTCCTCAAGCTTGGCCTCTTCGATGACCAGCTGCTGGACAAAGCCATCACTGATGGCCTGGATGCGCTCGTCGTCCAGGGGTAGCTCTTTCCCGTCCTTCAACCACTTGACCGGGACATCCTTCTTGGAGATCTGGCATTCAAAGATGACCATTTCCTTCTCCTGGCAGTCTTGGTCGTCCAGGGGCATCGTGAAGAACGGAGGAATTTCTAGGGAACAGGCAGTGGACGATACATTAAAGCATGGCTCAAACAGCAGGTAACAAATTAAACTTGTATACAAACAGCAGATGACAATTTTAATCAATGACACAATTCTAAATTGTTGTAAATAAGATTTTTAGTCATCCAGGGACATCGATAGGAAGACAGGTGAAAGCATAGGTCAAACAGTGCATAAAAAGTTCAACTTGTGCGCAAGCAGAAGACATTTTAAACAAACTGTCAATTCTAAATTGTTGTGACTAAAATTATAAGGTTCTTGATCACATATTCGAAAAAAAATTTTTAGTTGGCAGCCATTGCAGTGTTAGACATCTATATTCAGACTTGGCAAATACTTCAAAGATCAAGCATCTGGAAGAAGATAGCCAACATAATAATACCAGAGAACAAAAACCCATCAGGAAGTAAAAACAAAGCGTTTTGTGTTGGAAAAGTATGCAAGCCTCATCCACTCTAATCTAATATTATCTTTGAACCCTTGTAACAGAACAAATGGCTTGGAAAAGTCTTGAATGCTAGGATAAATGGCAACAACAACAAAAACAAGTAGAGGAAGACAGCGGACAAAGCTCACACACAGCCTGAACAAGACAGCAAACAACCACCAGTTGTCCACCATTGATCTCATCAGACAGACTGTATAGAGAGGGGAATGGAGAGCCATGATCGTACATGTCTGCAACAGGCCTGACACATGATGATGATGATGATGATGATGATGATGCTATGATGATGATGATGATATGATGATGATGATGATGCAACGATGATGATGATATGATGATGATGCAACGATGATGATATGATGATGATGCAACGATGATGATATGATGATGATGATGCAACGATGATATGATGATGATGATGCTATGATGATGATGAACAGGGACATTAGGACTTTTGATTTGTCCCAAAGCAGGCTTGAACATACATCGTTTGTCATTCAGAGACGGAGGATGGTTGTTAGGACCCAGGAAGTGAGGGTTCAAAGGGTTAATGTTACACACACACACACACACACATACCGTAGATCTTCAGGCTGGCGGTGGAGTCTTGCTTGCTGGGCAGCACCACTGTGTATTCGCCCTCGTCCTCAGGGATGGTGTCCATGATACGCAGGAAGTGGCGATAGCGGTCACACACCACCTTGATCCTGTCACTGGGCGTGACGGGCTTGCGATTCTTCAGCCAGCGTACTTCCACGTCTGGCTTGCTCAGCACGCACTCAAGCTCCACGTCTTGCCCCTCCTGTCCCTCCACATCCTTCAGGTGAGCTGTGAACTGGGCGGCCACTTCTGCTCGGAGAAGAACCACAAAGAAAAAAAGAGAAAAAAAAAACAATATTACATGATCTCTCCCTCTCCTCAAGAACGAATGGGTCAGACTTTGAGTAATCTGGTAGAGCTCATTTGTGATCAAGTTTGATTAATTTATCATAATAGATTTTCATTGTGCATAAGGCAATTTGTTTGCGGTTATATCGTGCCAGAATCGATTCATCATTCTTTCTTTGATTAGAATTTTCTTTTTAAATAAAGGGTAATAAATCATGATGTTATTATCATTCACCCACCTTCGACCCGGAGTTTGGCTTTAGACTCGCAGCCGTTTATCTTGACGGTGTATTCAGCGTCGTGGTCCATGTTGGCTTCCGGAATCTTCATGACATGACTGGTGCCATCCATGACAAATTCGAAGCCGTCTTCTTCAGTGATGATAATGCCATCCTTTAGCCACATGGCTGGGGCGTTTTCCTTGTTGCACTCGCAGACAAAGCTGACAGTCTCTCCCTCCAGGCAATCGATGTCCGAGATGGGGCGCACAATACACAGGGGCTCCTCTGTTCACACACACACACACACAAACAACACACAGAGAAATAGAATATAAAAATAACATCAGTGTGAAAGAAATTCCCATACATTTAATTCCCATTGGATCCTAAGCCTGGCTAGTTATTCAACATTTGTGATTGTCATATTCGTAAACTATGTTCTTGGGCTCCTCTATGACCCTTGTGTGTTGTGGGGCCCTAAAATCTCCAATAAACAAACAAACAAACAAACAAACAATTTTCTTTCTTCCTGTACTGTCAATTGACAAGATCATATTTTCTTTTATCCAATTTGAGAACTTACATTTTAAATAAACGGAATAACAGAAATAATAACCAGCGTACAACACAACATGGAAAAATCAAACTGAAAAAGTGTATCATCTATTTTAATCAAAGACAAAAAAAAACCTAACCCTGTTCCAGATCCTTTGATATCTCAAGAAATCCGGCCATATGATATTGTAATTATAATATTCAGATTATTTACAGCAGAGATCAAGAGGAAAGCGGAGGCTGTGAAGTTGGAGAACATTGCTGGAGAAAAGCAGTGGGTGAAGTAGGTCAATTCAATTCAATAGCCGACCAAACTCACCCTCCACTAGTAGCAGGGCCGTGGATTTCTTGTCTTCCAGACAGACGGTGTAGTCAGCTTCATCGTCCAGCTCAGTAGGGTTCAAGGTCAGAGAGTGGACTGGTCCGTCCACCGTCATGACACACCTGTCAGACGGCTTGATCTCCGCGTTGTCCTTGTACCAGGTGGCCGTGACATCAGGCCTGTTGACCTCACAGGTCAAGGTGACTGGGTTACCCTCAACCACCTCTGTCTCTTTCAATGGGGTGACAATTTCAAGGGGTGCCGCTGTGGAGATATATAATTAGTAAAAGTCAAAGGTGGATTCCTGAAGTAAAGAATCAAAGTCTCACCTTACTCTGCACAATTTTGGGGAGGCTACGAATTCAAAGTTAATAGTTAAAATATTGTCAAAAAACCCTCCACTTTTTTTTTATTTCATGGCTACAACAAAAATTGAAAAAAGTCATTTAATTCACATCTCTTTACACCCTGCTTTTACCTTCATAGAGAATTTACAAATAAACCTTGAACTGATCCATCAAATTTAATCCATCAGTGCAGCTTCATAAGGTAGAAGATAATTGCGACTGAATTTTCACGTGAAGAGAAATTGGTGACACAGATGTACTTCCTTTTCGCACTACTCAAAATTATTTTGACAAGCTCAACTTTAAAGATATAGATAAAACAAGAAAATAAATTTTTTTAATAAACATACATGAGACAGTTAGAGCAGCAGAAGTGTCATTTCCTCCGACTTTGGCGGTGAAATCTCCGCTGTCTTCTGGTGCCAGATCGTGTACCGTCAGGGAGTGTTTCCTGCCTTGTTGGGTAACCTCGTACTTGTCGCTGGGCACAATCAGCTCCTTGTTTCGCAACCACTGCACATCTGCGTCGTCCTTGGACACCTCGCAGGTGAATGTGACGTCCTCATGCTCCACGGCTGTCGTGTCCGAGAGAGGCAATGTGAAATCAGCTTGCACTTCTAATATGGAGAGAAAATAGGAAAGCCATGGATGAGCGATGCATAATGTAAGAAAGAAATCAGCAAGCCATAACAAAAGTCTTCATACTGTATCATAAATGATATGAATTTTTAACTCTTGCAAGTATATCACTATACTCGAATCAGCTTTATGAACAAAAATCAGTACTCCTGTATCAATATCACATAGATAAGGATTGTAATGGGTCGACAGACAAGAGATGCGAAAGGCAATTAAGTCGAGTAATGGAGTGAATGTCTAACCTTCAACAGAGAGTTTTGCAGAGCTGTCTTTATCCTTGATCTTAATGGTGTATTCAGCTTCAGCATCCACGGGAACGTTCTTGAGGGTCAGAGTGTGCGTCGTCCCATCAACGTCCGGCACAACATCCTCTGACGGCGACAGTTCCTGGCCATTTTTGTACCAGGTGGCGGGCAGGTTAGCCTCCGTGACCTTGCACTTGAACACCACTGTCTCTCCCTCCTTGCAGGTTTGCGGACTGAGAGGGATGGTGAACTCCAGAGGAGCTTCTGTTATGTGGAAAATAGAGGCAATAGATTAATGTTTTGTTTTTCTTTGCTGCCTTTGTTGTTCTTGTCGGTAACCACAAAGGGGGAATAAACTACAATGACAAACACAGCCAATGCTGCTTCTCTTTCTTTCTCCTTTTTTTTGGTCTCATCTCCAAAGTGAGATAGCAGATATTAACCCTCTCAGCCCGATCCAATAAAATGCCACCTATGATTTTCAATTTCTCAGCTAAATTAAAATAAAAAATTCAAAAATTTTAATCTCTGACTAAGAGGGTTAATAAGACCTGGGGTGTGATGGTAGCAAAGACTGGGATGGTAGGATACTGGAATAGAGAGCAATAGGTGAGAAAGTTTGTGTTTTTTTGTGGATTGTATAAAAGGACCACAGGTACAAGTAGTTCATAAGACGCTTTACACAGGGAAGGACTATTGCAGTTTTAAAACACAAGAAAAGAAGACATAGAATTGAGGAACAAAAGAGAATGCAAGCATTGTCATTATGAATGTTCACACAGAGCTATTGGTACCAAAGCCAAAACTCATTTTCCTTACATAGCTCAACGTACCGGATTCTTTATGAACATAACGAGGGAAAGCAATGACTGATTTTTTTTTTTTTTCTAAAGGTGGATAGAATTAGAGAATGGATAACACACACATGATGGAATGGAAAAATACACACATGATGGAATGGAAAAATACACACACGATGGAATGTAAAAATACACACACGATGGAATGGAAAAATATACACATGATGGAATGGAAAAATACACACATGATGGAAAAGTAGAGAGCAAGCAATTTTAGTTATTTCACAATGTCACAAGACTAAAAACATGCAAAATGCAATCAAATCTGAAATAAGTAAGTTAAGGCAAATACAATATAAAAACTTTTTCTTTTCTTTTTTTTTTTTTAAACATCGCTCTGCTTCATTTAAATTGAGGCCAGCTTCATATAGCATGTTTCTTACTTGAAAAGGCAAGCACATTCTTTTCAATTATCATCTTTGAAAGTGCTTCTTTTCACAGCAGGAAACAATTTGTATGAAAATCAGTCCAAGGCTGAGCCATGTAGACAGTGACACAATAAGATTAAACGCAGGTACACACAACACACCAACCTTCCAGGAGAGACTTGCCCACCAGGCGTTTTGAGCCGATGACCACCAAATAGTCTGTGTAGTCCTCATGCTGCAAATCATGCACGATAAGTCGGTGCAGCCGACCCTGGTCTAAGAGTTCATGCTTGTGGGTGGGGATAATTTGGTCGGCCTCTTTGAACCAGGACACATGCAAGTCCGGTTTGGAAAGGGTGCAGGTGAAATTGGCCCGCGTGTCATTTTGGACCATTTCTCGTTGGACAGTGAGTGAAAGACTGAGAGGGATTTCTGTGGACGGGGCAGGTTTGAGTCGGAGGCCAAAAGATGGAGTAGTAGCAGTAGTTGCTGATCAGTGTGTTATGGGTCTCAGTAAAAGGCAGGGGAGTCAGGGGGGTGGGGGGGGGGGTGAAGAGAGGAGCTTTGAGGGTTGGAGAGGGTCAGAGGAGAGGGCCAGAGCGAGGGGAGGTTTGCAGGGTTGAAGAGTCAGAGATCTAGACAAAGGAAGTGTTGGGAATTCATTATGCCCAAGAGATGGAGATGTCAGACAATTTGCTTTGGGCCCCTGAGGGAGGGAGGGGAGTTGTAAGGCTGGGTTGAAGTGTCAGAAATCTAGACAAAACAAGGGTCAGGCAATTCATGATGCCAAAGACACCATACAATTTGTTTTGGGCTCCAGTACGAAGGAAGAGAGCAGGGGCACTTGTAAAGCTGAGTTGTGAGAGATTTAAAAAGATTGTAAAGAGGTTTCAGGCATCTAGTTGTGCCTGAAAGATGAAGAAGCTAATCAATTTGTTTTAGGCCCCAGTGAAAGGTAGAGAGCAGGGGGGACCTAACCTTAAGGGAGAGCTCTGAAAGAAGAGGACAACAGAAGAACTGCGACCAGGAATAAAAAGCAAGAATCATAAAGAACTGCATTCTTCTTCTGAAACAAACTGAAGCAGATAATTTTTTCACAATTAATGAACTTCCTTGGATAAAAAGTAAGAAATTTCAAGGATTGAGTAAAAAAAGCCAAGCCACTAATGAACAAAGGCAACCCACTCATAAATTAAAATTGACAGTCAGAGAAGCCTGGTTAGATGCTGACGTGAGACTGAATCAACAATCGCTGACAAAGACATCAAATGCGATGTCACACAATTGATTCTGTTCAGAACCACATGAAGAGGACTTAACTTGTTTGTCTTTTTCTGTTCTTCTGAATAGAAAAGCAACAAATGACAATATTTGGTTCCGTTGATAGTAATATCAAAGCTTTAAAGTAATATGGATAAGGCTTGTGTGAAGAGATACAAGCGGAACAGTTTTAAATGAAATTTTTGTTCAAAAGGACCCACGGACACTTTGAGAGGAGCAAGGCATGTTCAACAGTTTGCAAAAAGACACAAGAAAAGATTAAGGAACTTCTGGATAACTCACACAGATTTCAAAACTGATTTCTTTTCTGAAGAGATTTCTCTGCTCTACGTTCCATTTGATATAAATTTACTTAACTTTGCATTTTAGATCATGCAAAGGTGTCACATTTTCTAAAATAGCCCTAACAAAATTTTTCCTTATATTCTTGTCAGCTTTTCCCAGCAAAAGTGCTGCGGTGCAGTAGAAAATAACTTCTTTGTGACAGGGATTGCCACAGTCATGTTTTTTCCTTCATTTCTGGGAAAAATATTGAGGAATTTAAACAGGTTTTTTGTATAGAGGGGAAAAAATCTGATTCCATTCAGCTTTTGAATTGAGTTTCCCCAGAATTATGGTCTGTTACGACAGAAGCCCTTATTAAAAAAAAAATAAATGAAAAAAAAAAAAAAAAAAAATTATTTTGCAACCTCCTAGGGATAGTCAAATAAAAAAAATTAAATTAAATTCCTCTATCATTCCCCCACGCCCCCCCCCCCACTCCCAGCCCCCGCCTTTTCTTAACAGAAACACACACACACATTTACACAGACACATTTAAAGTTTAAGAGAAAACATGCTTGTGGTTAATTGGAGAAAGAAACCAGAAATTCTCGTCATTGCATTGTGAAAGGTCGCAGCATTTTTATTGTTACGTTAGACATCAGTTTGTCAAGACACTTTTGTGAGGACAGAAATTATAAGCTGTCATGCTTTCATGAACAAATGTAAGATGAATAAATAACATTAGATGAGGAGAGCTCACGCATTATTGATATTATTATTATTATTATCAATATTATTATTATTATTAATCATTGCTTTATTTAGTAAGTAGTAAGCCTCCCAGCCAAGGAAGAAGAAGGAAGGAAAATAAGAAGTATTCAATTGCTGTGGTCAAATGACAATAGTGAAAGTCAAAATACAAAGATTCTAGGATGAACAAAAACAAAAACAAACAAAAAACAAAAAACAAATTTCATTCGGCAATAAAAAAAATGAAAGGATGAGAGTTCAAATGTCAGAGAGAGAGCAGGAAGAGGAGCATGCACTGAAAGTTTGAGTCATTTTATTAAAAGTCAACAGCAAAATTTTTTGAGTAAAAATTTAATTACATTTTGCTATCAAATAATTGCTGTAAATCAAATCTTAACGGACCAGCAATTGACAACGGCGGCTCTATCCAACCAAACACTGTCATCACAGCATTATCATGACACACAAAAAATGAGAGAAGATGAATAAAGAATTCGTAATTCTCTGGCTGAGTCTGAGCTGCTTGTGAGCATCGATGACAAACGACCGATTGGCCAGTCTACTATCCAACCATCATTTTACGATAGCAAATCATTGTTCCATCAGGAAGCGTACTGCATTATTTTTGTGCCTGCGGTGCATGTGGGCAAGTTAAACCCTCTGTAAATCAAATGACCAATTGCCATATTTATGGACAAGGAGAAATTTTCATTACTATTATTATTATTACTATTATTATTAAAAGAAGTTGGCATTACATCAATTAGAATTAATAACAATTAACAAACTCTCATCATTTTCAGAAACAATAACTTCTTGAGATGCATCTTCAAACATTCTTCAGTCGAAAAAGTTAACATAAAAAAAAGATAAAGTCTTACATCGATATTCAAGTTTAAAAAGTGAAGTAACAATGGTTAATACTAGTAAACCCGTCTTTTTGTACCCATATCATACGTCACAATAATATATCACATTTTATGCTTCAGTTTACAAGATGATATAAAAAAAAAAATATGGATTTTATCTACTGCACGCATGCAAATAAACAATGAAAGAAAAACAAATAAACCTAATACTTTCAGATGGCAAATTTCATAACATGCAAATTATAACTTGTTTGTAGAATACACAACCCATGGTAT
>JBCIKM010130693.1:0-13895 GCA_039654465.1 Melibe viridis | reverse complement strand
AAAAGGGGAAATAGAAAGACGATAGCTTCAGTGTAAAAGAAAAGAAACAGAAGTAGAAGAGCCCACCAACCACCCGCCTAAAAGAAGCACGCTGTCTCTGAATCAAATAATTTCAATATACGACAGCCATTCACCAGTGAAATATTCAACACATATTATTACTTCTGGTGGGTTTTTGCATAGATAGTTCACAGCCCTTCAGACAGCACAAGGCAGACATCTCACTGCAGATCCCTGCAGCTCTCCTCAATTATAATTATTCTACACAATACAAGTCCATAAACCAATTAACTTGTACTTTCTTTCTATTTCACAAAATCACAGAACTTCAATACAGAAACACTAACTAGTCTCCACACACTGAACATAAACCATCTTGAACAGAGAAAACCAATACTATTCAAAATTTAGTAACAAATGGAACAGCATACCAAACACCGTTCGCTGCAGTAAATCCCAACAAACTATAATAACCTGAAAAAAAATACCAAGACCCATAACCTTTGTCTACAGCAAGAGACATTCTTCATCACAGACGAACCAGTATCTCCCACAGAACTTACAAATGAGACCCCAAAAAAAAAAAAGGAAAATCAGACCTTGGTTTTTTTTTTCCCCCATTCAACTACAATGCAGGCTTCCACTCATTTTGCAGGATCACCCCCGCAACAAACTGTTCAACCCATGCCTCACTTTCAGTTTCTCTACTGTCACCAATTCAAGGGAAAAAAAAAAAAATAGTGCAAGAATTGGACTTTGAAAGAAACAAGACACAAATGATAAACACACAGAGGTTATCACTAGCAGAACATACATATTATAAATTCTTAGTCTGTGTAATAAGTCAATGCAGAGCTATCAACAAACAGTTAGTCCTGACAACTCCACTGCAGTACACTGACAAATACTGAGAGTTACCAACGGACAAACTGTTAGTTCTGACAATTTCACTGCAGTACACTGATAAATACTGGAGCTAAAACATACTTGACAGTTACAGACAAGCACACACATCTATTATGAGCACAACTTGTATCACAACGTAACAGACATACAGAGCACTCAAGAGCAGCACTTGCTTACATCTGAAAGGACCCCTGTCCCCCTAACAAAACATTTGTCTCCCTCAGAGACCTACAATACAGCCTGGCTGCACTTGGCACTATGTGGTTTAAGTAAACAGTCACAAAACACACAGCAAGATCCGCCTCTATGCTAATAATGGAAAGATTTGATAAATTTTACTTTCAAAAACTTATAGAAAGCAAGTAAAGTGCACACATTGTATCAATAGAGATCTGACACACTTGGGGGACAGTAGAACAGTGGACTTCCATGACAAATAAATATATCTATGTAAAACTTCATGCCAGAGAAGTAGAGTGCATAGGACACCAACCATCATCCTCATTCCCACCCAATCAGCAGACCTTACAGCAGTCCCGAGTAGTGGCATTCTAACTATGGCACAGGACAAAACATACTACATGACTGTGTAACAAAAACAAACTAACAGCTTTGACTTTTAATCACGTACCACACACACTAACACCAACATTTGCACTTACGCCACACATACAAATGCAACTAGCACACACCAGTGGCATCCTAAGTGATATAACTTAACTATTTAACACGAGGTGACGATTACAATACAAATTTCACTTTATGAAGAGATTCAAAATACAATAATAATAGTAGCAATGCACTGAGAACATATGAACTAAGACTTGGTGGTATTATTTGCCCATCAAGGGTGGGGGACAGCATCTAAGCTCACTGAGCTTGCCTAGGCCAGTCAGTCAGCAAGGGTTTGAGGTCACACGGATGCTGGATCAAACCAATCATGTTCATCATTGACTGAGTGACAGCCTCCCAACACAAGCACCCAATCCCATGTTTAAAAGGAAGAAGTTAATCTTGTTTTGTCCTAACTCCATAGGAGTGGCAACACTGAACTAGTAACCAAGTTCATAAGTAAATATGTACTGGCTTGGGTAAGGGATTTCTTGTGACTAAATGTCAGGTCACTAATATGCATTTGACCTATTCAGCTACGCACCCTTGTGTATACATATATACAAGAGAGGGGGGGGGGGGGGGAATAAATGAAAGAAAGGACTTTTTAATTACTTTTAATGCTAATACGTATTGTATGTTTTTAACTCAACAGAACTTCATATGTTCTCTGCCATCTAAACCCCAACCCTTACCCCCTCCCCTCCCCTTCCAAACAACCCTTTCCCTTATGAAAGACGACAAGAAATGATGAGCATTATAACATACAACACCTAAAGGAGAATATTGTCATGTGTGTGTTCCCTCCCCCTGTCCCATATTTGGCTACATATAGATTCAAAATGCTTACGGTGAAGGCAGTGAATCCAGCTTGGGGTATCAATACTTTTAGATGAGGTAAGCCTGGTAAAGTGCCTTACACAAGGGCATGATACAAACGGCCATGGCCATTAAAGACAGCAGTAGATGTGCGGACTGAGCTCATGTGTTTGCCTTACACTTACATTGTCATTGACTCGCCACACCAGGTTTTGCCTGACTTAACATTTACCAAGTTGTGTTCAAAACTAAACCACCAGCAGATAAAACACTTCATTCATCCAATATGACATTTTCTCCATGAAATTACAAAACATAAACTTAAGAGTTCCAGCACTCACCCACTACACATTATGATTTTCAGCTAACAAACGATGAATGTAAGCCACGATGTCCAACATTCTCAGTGGGAAATAAATGATTTGCATAAAAAAGGTACATATAATTTGTCTTTATAAATATGACAGAGAACGCATCACAAAGCTCGTCAGGAGGCACCAATTCATTTGACAGTCATTGCCATACTCAGTCACATAACTTCACCACTCCTTGGGGCTCTGAGATGCAAGAAAGGAGGGACAATCAATATTAAGAAACTCTACCAAACAAAGGAATTTTATGAAGGAAACGGCTATTCCGACTGAATTACCCGGGAGGTTACAGTGCTACTTAAGTAGTTTTCAATACGACTTCTTTATAGTTTGTTCCCATCATCGTTCTCAAAATTCGTAGCAGCACTTTTTGTCATAATATAACAGGTAAGGGTTTTAAGATAAAAAAGGGAACAATTAATTTGATATGGATAACCTTAGTACACATGTGGCATACACTACTCGTACATGTGTGTAAGGAAGAAATGAAGCTGACATGCTCTTCCTGATATTAAGGAGACTACCTTTCTTCCATACCCCCCCCCCCCCCAGCACACACATGAAACAAGATTGAAGCATCTGGACAGCAATTTGTTCTCATTGTTGTCACACACACACAGAGTGATATCACAGGCAGGAAGAAGAAATGTATGGCTCAACAAGGATGGGTTAGTATCACAATGGTCATTCATTCATACACAGTTGCAGCTCCTGTCCTGCTCCCAGAGGGGAAAGCACCTGGTCTTGGCCCCTGTTTGGCAGTGTGGTGAGGCAGAGACACTTCATGATACAGCGGCCCCTCCCTCCTGTCAGCAGGAAAACTCCCAATCCACAAAACAGCACAGGCACATTTTGTTTGCACTTGTTGGCTGTACTGTACGTAGAGATGAGCCAGGAAATCCTAAAACAGTTTCTCAAGGACAAAAGTTTCCTTACATTCTCTTGCTCTCCTTAACATCCCTGCCAAACACAAAAAAAGAAGGGGTGATAGAGAAAAAAATCTTTTCAAGAAAGAAACTATAGTAAGGGCGGCTACGTATAAATCATAACCCAAGCTTCAATGACCAGTAATTGAGATAAAAAAAAAGAAATAAAGAAAATAGGTAAAAGTCACTAAGTCAATAGTCTAATATCTAACACTTTTTGTGAATCATTCAAGCCGTAGGCTACCAACTCATACACTAAAACTGTTACGCATGAATGGAACTGCATGAAAAATGAACAAGAATACAAGTGAAAAACTTATCAGATAATATTTTCGCAACATAGAAGAACAAAATAAAATGAGTGAAACCGTTTATGCTGCATGCGCGGGCTTTCAGCTTTAAAATGTGTATTTTGGTGCAATGAAGCACTGGCAACAGTAACTGATAACATATCAACCAACTTACGAATCGTCCGCCCTTTGTTTAAAATCTGCTACCATCCATTAATTCTTAAGGCGAGTTTTTTTTTTTTTTACCAATTAACCTAGCAATAATAACAGTATGGGGAACAAACAATTAGGCTTCAAAACAACCTTTACTTGACAATAATTACTACAGCTAGTTTTTGTTCAATAAAACAAATGAACACTTGCCAATGTCAGGTGAAAACACAAGAATGAACCAGACAGATGTAACTCATGGTTGTCAAACTTCATTGGTTCTCTTTCATTTATTTTTCTTCTTCTTATAATAAAGATAACATTGTCACTGGATCATGGAATACCTTCAAAACTGTTTTTCATATTTTGTTAAATTTTCCCTTATTTCAATATTTAAAATTTTGATTGCAAATTAATACTTAAAAAAAAAAAAAAAAGGAGCTCTGAGTTATTACTCTCCTTCCATAAAATTCTATTCAATTAATTAGACTTTATCAAACCTCAATCCTCAAGAACCAATGATATAAAAGTTGTGAATAGAATAAATTTTTCTCTATCAATTTAGAAGAGAAAATGGCATAGATCTAGTAATCATCTTCATTTGTAACAAAAAAAAAAAGGTGTTGAAACTTACATATAAAATCTACTCAAATCATGTGTTCAATTCACCTTGGAGTAGCGGCAGCTATGTGGACAGACGACAGGTACCTGTCATCAGGTGGAGGTTTAGATCTGGAGAGGAAGTACTTAAAGAACTCGTACACAGACCATGATATGGCAGTGGAGGGCATCTGGTAGATAACACGTGCTGACAATCCTCGGAAAAAACCCTGATAACCTCTATACTTGTGAACAGTCCGAAAGGCATCAACCATGCCATTGATATAAGCTAAATGGCCACGTACACAGGGCTCTTGTGTGTTGAGCACAGTTTTACAGACATCCAGAGGCATTGTGATGCTTGCAGCTGCAGCTCCCGCCACGGCCCCAGCCACAATGTGGGATTTGGGATCATAGTCTCTCCTCTTATTAATCAAGTCTTGCATAAATTCGTAAGTCATGAACTGGATGGCTTGGAACGGAACATTCATGGTGAGCTGGGTGGTGTAACTCCTGTAGAACGCTTTGATGCCCTCCTTGCGTAGAACATGCCTAAAGCATCTGAGAGTGGATTTATAAGGACTGTTGAATACCTGCATACGTTGCTTGACCACTGTTGAGAAGGAAAAAAAGGGTACAATTAAAAAATAAAATTAACTAAGAGAGGCAAAAAAATATTGATTGAATATGAAGACTCGCTCAACTACTCCCTCCAATCCAAGATATCCTTGAAATATCTTGACACTGACAATGACTAAGGAACAGAAGTGGAAGTGAATATGAAACATTTTAAGTACACAAAAATTTATTTTGCTTTATTGCTACCCTATTTTGCTTTAACACCCAAAACTAGAGTTGTATGAGAAAAAAGTCTTGCTCAGAAATCCTTTTCTTCAATGAAGAATTTAATCCTGGCATCAATTCAATGGCTGAGTAGTTAACACCAATTCAATGGATGAGTGGTTATCACAACTCGCAAAATGAAAGAGTCAAGCAAAACCAAAGTGAATCTTGAAGTGGTGGCACATGAGATCAATCCAATTCCCAGCTCCAATGTCCAATTTACAAACACTGCCCATCAGCACTTAGTGCTCCTGAGGGCGGGATTTAAAGCTCAGAGGTACCCCTGGTTGTACACAAAGTTGTCTCTGTCCCAAAAATTGTAAGGAGTTTTACAGACCACTTGTACTATCATATGTAAAGCTATGGTTATCTACAAGGGATATGCTATTGTAGAGCACAGTGATAATCATGAATAAGCAGCACAATGTGATTGCTGAACTGAAATTTTTAAGAAAATAGATAAATCCAATAAAATAGCGGAGAGATAAATAAACATATCTTTCCAAATGAAAATAGCTTGCCTACAAACCAGCTGAGGCACACTTAATTGAGAAATAATATAAAAAAAAAGAAAAAAAAAGAAAAATGCAATTCACAAGAAAACTTAAGAAAAAAAAAGAAAGAGAACCCCTGACTGGGAACAAATGTGTATTAACAATAATAACACATACATTTACACAAAACCACCAGACTACCCACAGCACACATTTGACTGACACACTTACCATCAGCAGGATTCATGATGGCATCATGCACCAAGGTGGCAGAGCACCCAGCCAGACCTAGTCAGGAGTGGGAGGTAGAGATACTCACATTCAATAACAATCAGCCACATCAGTACTTCAAATTAACTGTTAATAATGAAATATTTCTTCCACTTGCAAAATTTTGCATGTTGATAACAGCGACGCCTGCTCTCCGCTCCACTGACATACCCGCTTCCATCCTCTCCACTTTATTCCACTTCCAAGTCGTGTCGCCCCTCACTCATTCGAGCGCATGTCATGTCACGGTGCAGATGTGAATTTAAAATGGCAGCTAGACTAAATTCAATGTCTCTAGGTCCTACTAAAATGGAAAATATCGATTTGTCAAGCTATCCCTATCTTAATTGATATACAACTTCCCATAGATTGGGCACTTATTTGAAATCTTACTTGTCAAAATCGGGTGTCTGTGGGCAGAGGAGTTAGATACTACACACACAGACAGACAGGCAGATGGACAGTCGGAAAATTTATAATAGACAATAAAAGAGTACAAGAAGCTTTACAATGTGTGTGTGTTTACGGTTCAGGTTGGTTTTTTTTTTATTCAATTTCAATTTATCATTGCCTCTTACAGGGTTTGTCAGAGGGCGAGCATAACTCAACTTCCAAAATAAATAATTGGTTTTGCAATTGCAATACTCAATTTCTTTATAAAAATAACGCTTGTTTAGAAAACATAAAAAAAGAGAGGGAGAGGGAGAGGGAGGTGACAATAACTGAATGACTGGCGGTTGATTAGGATTGCCAGTTTGGCCTTCTATACTTCCTCTTGACTGATTACTGAAATTATTTTTATAGAATTTAAAAGTATCTTGGACATCAAAAGAGGATTATTATTGCTTGACATAAAGAAGTTTCACAAGGCTTAGGGAGATAAGTGGGTAACTACTTGTCAAGGAATCTGGCTGTTTGTGGTCGCTGATTTGGCTTCTTTCTGTGCTTACATGTCAGCGTGTGACATTGGATGGCAGTGATAGGTGTGACACAACCGTATTGGTGTGAATATGTCGTTTAGTGATAAATGGATGGAAGGTGACGTCAGCCTGAAAGCATGGTCCCACCTTGAATGTCTAACTGATACCACACGTAGGTCTTGTTCCTAATTGTTTTTACTGCCATTACACAGCCTGCCTATTGCCGTGTGTTGAAGTTTGTCTTTTTTTAAATAATCAAAGCAATAACATTTTTTCTTCTTCTTTAGGTTCTTTAAGCCATTTTGCTCAGTAGGTGTATTAATAAGTTCAAAGGCAAGCACTGCTTGTTCTACTTTATCCCTGGACATGTGCCTGGCAACACTCTATAAACTTTCTACGTTGTACTTTGTAAGCTCTAGAAGTTATGCACCAAAAATTTTTAAACTGAAATTTCCAATTTAAATGATAATCATTTCAGGTTTGAAAAGGCAAATTTATTTCTGAAATATTGATCAATGCATGAACTTTGTGTCCTAAAACTATCTAACAATAAAACAAAAATCTTTAAAATAATATTATGAGCAATTTTTCACAACTGGTAGAGAAACCAAAAGAAATTGGCTCTCATTGAAAAAGTAAGGAAGAGTAACTTACCGTTAGCTAAGTGGTTTCCATTTTTGCCCCCACTCAGCACACTTTTCATCTTCTCATAGAAAGCGAAATATAAGGCATGGGCAGGACCAGCTCCGGATGCCATAGCGGTGAATCCCCTCAAAGTCCGTTTTATCCCCTCTGTTCGCACAATTGTATTCAAGGCATGAACAACATTTCTGTACTCAGCTTTTTGGTCTGGAACAAGGCACTGCATTCTAGTCTGTAATAAGATCAGATTAATCATGTATAGAATGAAAGAAGCAATCATAAGGAGCAGAGCAATTTGTACCTCGGTATTCTTTTTTTAACAATTAGGAAAAGTGAACTTCTGATGAGGTTCTGCTTCTGCAAAAATACAGAAAGTACGCTCTTTAGCAGAGTAAAGATTAGTAGGTAGAATAAACTACCTTCAATTATAAAAAATTTACGATGCATGTCCTCCATCACACCCCACAGGAAAGCACACACAAACAAATGTGTGTGACATTCTATTTAATGGTTTTAAGCTAATAAAATTTTTTCACCCTTATGTCTTTTTTCAATTTCTACAAACGCAGTAAGTAGCTAGCGTATTTTTATAGCACTGAATAGATGGTTCTAAATGCTATTTTTTTAATTTACAGTTCTGTCGCTGAAGTCTGAAAGTCAATTCCAGGACTCGCACTCACTCAAAACAATCAAGGCACATTCATCTTGACCAAAGCATTACAAAGTTCTCTCTCTCTCTCTGTAACTGTGTTTGCCAAAGTTTGTGTGTATCTAAGAGAGAGATACTCATAAAAAGAGATAAGTTTTGGAAAATAAAAAGAAATTGGACATTCTGAAGCAGATCGAGATGTTAAAATTCTTAAGCGTAACAGCTGTAGACAAATAATGTGAATAAACTGGGGGGAAATGGTGGACAGAAAACTGCTGAGCCATTTCCACTCTCCAACAGAACTTGTCTCTATAAGACGAAGTGTTACCAATACTGGGCACTTAACATCAGAGACAGCAAAGATATAAACACATTACTGATTTGTGATTGCAAAATTGAAATTAAAATCACTACTTCTGTGAGAAATTAAGGTGTCCATTAAGACTCAGATGTCTCCATGAAAATGTATGTGACTGAAATCTGTCAAAGTTTACATTTCCACCTCAGATATATTGGGAGAGTCCAAGGAATGCTTAAAACGGAGACCACAAAAACCCTTGTCCATTCCTTAGTTATAAGCAAGATAGACTTAAAAAGATCCAGAACAAAGCAGCCAGATTAGTGAAGCTGTCCAAACTGAGGGAGCACATCACACCAATTCTCAAGTCACTACATTGGCAGCCTGTCAAGGAATGTATTTTTTCAGATAGCTTGTACAATTTACAAATTATGTCTGCGCAATTTTGAACCTGCCTATCTATCAGGACTTTTGGAAATGCTTGTGCCATCCGGACATCTGCGATCAGGAAGTAGAGCTAGAGCTTCAGTCTACCTCCAAACACTTTCACTTAGCAAGGGATCTTTTGCCATTGGTGGACCATAAATATGGAACAAAATCGATCTGAAAGTCACTTAAACTCCATAAATCTTAAAACCAAGAAAATGCTGAAGACTAGCCAGTTCTCAAATATGTATACAAACTATAGGAACATATACTTTCATTTTCTACATTTTTTTTTCATTGCTGGGATTGTGTCTTTTGTGAAAACTGTCTAGTACCTTTGAGCATTTTTGGAAACAGACGGATACTATGTACTCTATCACCATTATTATTATAACATGCTTTGAATGAAACCCACAACAGATTTGAGAAGATGAAGTAAAAAACAATGAAACAACAACAAAGCGACGGTACCAAAAAAAGCAAAATAAAAACAAAACAAAGGTGTTTATTTTTCTCAAAATCCCTCAAAAAGCATTTGGTAGACCTCGAAAGACAATTACTAAATCCTCAAATTTTGTCTCAGAGAGCAACAAAATCACATTAACATGATATAAATAAAAAACATAATAAAATTAATTTAATAGTACCAGGTACCTAAGAGTACTACATGGGTACCCAAAATTTTCCATACTACCTGTTTACCCGGGTCTGCCCAGCTCTGCACAACACTCCATTTTGGAAAAGGCTATCTTCTGCATTGTCAGTAAAAAAAACACTTAGGATGGTGTCATTTTGCTCTCTGAGATTAAAACGGATGTTTTAGTAAGTGTTTTTTGAGGTCTATCAAATGGCTTTCAAGGGGTTCCTTCGGATTCCAAGTAACTCCTAAGAATTCCAAGGGATTTCAAGAAAAATAAACACCGAAACAGAACAATCAGACAAAATCAGGTCCAAATACAAATCAATAGCCTTCAAAGCCATTTTTACAAAAACATAACAATGGCCTTGAGAAGTCTTCACAGGATGGCAATAATAACCACTGTTTTTTTTTCAAACCAGTCCCTTCTCTTTGAAGGCCAATGAATTTCAAGGGCTGGCCTTCTGCTGTCAAAATTTGATGTTAATTAAGCAACTTGGCCTATTCCAGACGAGCCAGACATTAACAGTCTTTTCATTATGTGTTTCAAACTCGAGAGGGAGGGAGGGAGGGAGAGAGAGAGAGAGAGAGAGAATACTGATAGACACAGGCTATCTTTTACACAAACTGGAATAATTGAGATCTGGACTGTCTTCTCTTAAACAATATTAAAAACAAAGTTGAGAATCTAAGAAATTTGAAACCGAAAATATTTCAAAGACTAGGTATCCATCGGCAATGCATCACATTCCCTAAAATCTGAACTTTCACTTTCTTGGCAGAATCAACACATGCTTTGGTCCGTGTCCATCGGCAATGCATCGCATTCCCTAAAATCTGAACTTTCACTTTCTTGGCAGAATCAACACATGCTTTGGTCCGAAGGCGTGACAGGTAGGTAGGCAAACTGTACAACTCTAAAATCCGCACCTGTAGGGCATAGGCCTAGGTGAGCCCGGTATGTTTACAATGCGCTGAAATTACCATAAATTGTAACAAGAAATTCATTAAGAACATAACTAGAACTGAAAATTATAAAATGATCAACACACATACCTTGACACAGTCGATCGGGTACATGAGCGTGTGTTCCATAATGCCAGCAGCGGCTCCTGCTAACATATGAGTGCTCATGGGCCTTGACTTGTCAAGGGACTCGTACGGATCGTCTTCCTGCATTCTGGATGTCTGTTGTTGAAAGAAGTAAAGTCCACTTATTTATACTTTATTTCATGGACAGGATTTTTTTCCAAGGAACAGTTTACAAACGACGATCATGCTTCCACACTACGTCATGTCAACGCCCGCCATTGTGACCTCTGGGCAACGAAACGAACCAATGAGGAGTGATTCTTTCAGCAAGGTCGAGGTAACCGCGTTCATTGAACATGACGAAGCGAAAAGAAATCTAACAATAAAAAAAATATATATACATTGTTTTTGTCATTAATTTTAACAAACTAAACCGGGTATAATTAAACAAATTCCCTTGCTATCGAAAGTAATTTGACAATAAATTGAAAACGTTTTGAGAGACAAAATTGCATAAGTCCCCCCCCCCCCACACACACACACCCAAGTCACTATTGCCAGCAAAGACTCGCTCAAGAAAACTCCATCAAAACACGCAGGTAGCAAAATAACGTGCAAAATAATGCGACAGAATGCCAATTTTCATGTACATATCAGTCCCAGGGAAAACGGGAATAACAGCTGTTTCGCTAACAAGCAACCTTTCTTTATTATCATTACTGATGTATTCAAAGCGGATCTTCATGAAAGGGTATGAAAGTAGGTATAAAACAAACATTGACGCGGTGGGGAACCCCCCGGGGTAAAACAAACAAACAAATAAACAAAAATGACAGATTTCTGTCTGTCTGGTTGAGGGGACAGAGTAAGTGCTCAAAGATGGATGTTTGAACGACCCCTGAAAACCTTGTCATGATAAGCTAATTGAGTAATTATTACAAAGCCATCAATTATTCCAGAATTCAGGAAACATTCCACATATTGTTCAATGATATTCAAACTGTCTTATTTAATCAATCATTTCATTTATGCCATTATCTGCTTTTCTTTGTATGGCAAAAGGGGAAAACAGTTCCCTTTTCGACAAATTAAAAACAGGAGCAATGGTAAGGGAATACATAAAGATATCTTTCTGACAAGAGGCATTTCTGTATTTAATTTATCGTGAATTTATCGTAGGCTACGTGTCTATTGTATATGAAAGTTGTGTAATACTAATACAGTAGGTACTTGCGCTGCAATTTCCAAAGGTGGGGTAGGCCCAGTTTATTTACAGCTCGGCACTCAAGCTTTATGCGTGCTATCCCCCATTGATGTGACAAACGCAAACTGAAGGTTTACCACAGCGGTGGTAGGAAACGTCGTTGTTGATGATTTTGTTGTTGTTGTTGTTGTTGTTGTTGTTGTTGTTGTCGTCGTTATCATTGTCGTTATGAATTAGAAAAAAAGCACACAAGCAACAACCAGTCAAACATACTTACCTACCAAACAACCTACCAACCAACATACTACTTAACTATATACTACCTGTCTACCTATCTCCCCAGCTGATTGCCTACCTACTTATCTACCTATCCACCTACGCATCCCCCCATCCCCCCTGGATCCGTCTACCTACCTACTTACCTACCTACCTACCTACCTACCCAATACCTACCTACCAACCTCCCTGCCTACATAATAACATGGCTTTCTATTTACCTGCATACCTAGCTACATAGTTACCTATCTACCACATACTCTATGCGTTATCCTATCCTAGTTTACTCTAATGAAATACTCTTGGAATATGGTGTACCCCAGGGTTCCGCTCTTGGACCCGTACAGTGATGCTCCTTACTATGCCTTAGAAAACTTGAAATGTCCACGGAGCGATGTGCAGAAGGTATAAAGATAACTGATAACTGTATGTTCTTGTGTTCTCAGCTGCCACTGTAAAGCGCCTTGAGCACAACTTTCTTATGGTGGGGCGGTCTATAAATGTTTATATTATTATTATTATTATTATTATTATTATTATTATTATTATTATTATTATTATTATTAAAGAACTGGATGGATGGCAACAAACTGATGTTAAATGATAATAAAACAGAGGCAATCTTAAGAATGAACAGTGTGTAAACGGTCATAATATTAGATCCAGCCCCCAATTGAGAAATATTGGTGTAATGATCGATCACAACATGTCTATGTCCCCCCCCCCCCCCCCCTTTCCATATTGATTTCCTATGTAAATATTTAACCATTCAACTTAGAACAATTTATAGCATAAGTAATCTTTTAACTATTGATGAGGCAAAGACCGTTATTACATCACTATTCTTTCCAGGTTGGATCATTGCGACTCACTCTTAGCTGGAAATACCGCAGACAACATAATTTATATACTTCAATGTATTCAAAATAATGCAGCCAGACTAATTTTAAATGGAAAAAGATTAGCTCATTCTACAATGGCTGCCTGTAAACGAACGCACCATTAATAAGATTTCATTGTTTTGTCATA
This sequence comes from Melibe viridis, assembly GCA_039654465.1. Classification (NCBI taxonomy): domain Eukaryota; kingdom Metazoa; phylum Mollusca; class Gastropoda; order Nudibranchia; family Dendronotidae; genus Melibe; species Melibe viridis. The sequence goes on along the minus strand of JBCIKM010130693.1, from coordinate 501 downwards.
AATGTCTAAATGGCTACGTTCCAGACTACTTCAGCTCTTTTATAAAAATCTATAATCCACGTGGAGAGTTATGATCTTCATCTGATAAATATTAACTCTACAGAATCCTGTAATGAAAAATAAATCTTATTTACAGAGGTCGTTTGCATTTGTAGGGCCTACAACGTGGAACACTCTTCCCTCTAAACTCCGATTAGAGCAAAACACAAATGTTTTCAAGAAAAAGCTGAAACATTTTCTTTTCGTTAAGTCCTATAATGATTAATTTCTTGCTTTCTCCATTGCCTGAGGGATATATTTTTGTTGCTATGACTCTGTTTTTATTTGATTTTGCTGGATAATTAACTTGCACGTTTTTATTTGTATCTGATTTTATATTCCAAGCGCATCAACCATGATACTCTCGTGGTAATGTGTCATATAAATTATTGTTATTATTATTATTATTATTATTATTATTGTTATTATTATTATTATTATTATTATTATTATTATTATTAT
>JBCIKM010130583.1:0-13896 GCA_039654465.1 Melibe viridis | reverse complement strand
TCTCTCTCTCTCTCTCTCTCTCTCTCTCTCTCTCTCTCTCTCTCTCTCTCTCTCTCTCTCTCTCTCTCTGCACCCCCGCTCCACATACATCCCCCCTCCTCCTTGCTGATTGCTGTTGTTCTTCTTGTTGTTTTTCTTCATGTTCCTCTCCTGGTTCTTGTTCCCCATCTTCTTCTTCTTCTTCTTCTTCTTCTTCTTCTTCTTCTTCTTCTTCGTCACCATTGTCGTCAATATCAAGATTGTCATCACCGTCGTCATCATCATCATCATCACCACCACCACCTACTTCTTCCTCACCCTCTTCGGCTTTCTGCAGTTACCCCCGCCCCCTCATTTTTTCCTATTCCTTCCCCCTCTTATTTGTCCCCCATACCCGTCCTTGCACCTTATCCCTCACATACCCTTTATCTACTTCTTTTCATTCATATATTGAGTCCTTTCACAATCCACTCCTTACAACCCATTTCAATACCTCTTGTCCTCCTATTCGCCTTTTGTACCGGTCACCGACCTCCCTGGAGGTCATAGGCGTCAACGCAACCACAAGCCTCTCAACTTACATCTCTATCCCACCTGTCCCACTCATACCCCCTTACCCCACCCCACCACTACTACCCACACAACACTCCCACACACCCCATCTCCTGCTTTGGATTTGCATTTAACCCAATGTCCGTCTCATGCACTCTCATTTTTCCACGACCCGTTGATCTCATCATCATGGTTTCTCCACCAAGTTGCTGATTTTTGTGTTTAATGTGTTTTTGTTTGTTTTGTTTTTTGTTGTTGTTTGTTTTGCTTTTGTTGTAGTCCATTTGATGAAGGAATAACCCGAAACGTCCAGTTTACTTGTTCCTTTGGCCTTACGGAAGTTTACACACTCCTACCACGGTATTTTACATTCGACATCCCGTGGAGCACCAGGTAAACAAATAAATGAACTCAAGATCCACACAACGATAATGATATCGATTAAAATGAACCGGAGAATTTATTGAAAACTATAGATTTATATCAGGAAAAGAACGAGAGCAAATAATAAATTCAGATGCAGCGAATAAAAAAAAATCATTAAAAAAAAAAGAAAAGAAAAAAAGATGTGGTCTAATAGCGCCAGTGGAAAACACGGCATGTGCCGTAAATATGAGTGTCTGTCATAGGTTTTTGCTTAAAAACGAAGTATCCACAAGGCAAAGCAGACCGCGTTTCCAATGGAACAATTTTGCGTTATCAACCGTTACAACCCCTCGGGATTTCCTTTTTCGCTATTTTTAGGAACTGAGTGATACAGCGTCCACCAGCATAATTTATGAAAGTAAACAGAAAACAGTATAGGCACAGTGCCAAAGTGGGTCAAAGCCATAGAAAGTGAAAGAAAGGAAAAAAATCAGGAAGTCATTAGAGGAGGGAATCGAACCCAGGACCTGCCACGGCATCCATTCGCCTGGCCACTGCCAGGACAGCGGGCCTACCAACTGACGACTTCCCGTTTGTCCAACCCCCCTCCCCTCCTTTCTTTCAATGGCTTTGACTCACTTCGGCACTGTGCGGGGTGAGCTCCGTTCACGACGGCACTGTGCCTATTCTTCTATTTTCAATTTATTTTCATCCATTTCCAGTGTCAGCTCCTCCAGCTCCGCTAATCTTCATATTATGTTTCCTAGTATAATTGAACGCGTTCGTCCTTTTTTTTTTTTTTTTTTCAAATTAAACAAGAGTAACTTCCCTTATGTTAATATCGAAAGTAGAAAATCGGTTTGATGGGTTTGGTGTTGTCTTGACCTATCCACAACACCTTTCATTTTACAGAATGTTGTCTCCAAAATCACTTTTCCTTTTATTATCCATCAATATACTAATAAATTGTGAAGAAGAGGGGATAAAATCCAAAGCCTCTGCTCACAATTCTAAATGGAAAAGGTAAGTTAAAAGTCATGTCTAGGTTATATCTAGCTGTGTTCATGTATCTATCTAAGTAATTTCTGTTATTGTTTGGAAGTAGCTATTCTCACTCGTTCTTTCTTTTGATTCTGTGGAATTCCTGTTATTGTTTGGAAGTTGCTCTTCTCACCTGGTCTTTCTTCCGATTAAGTGGCAAACCAACAGTAATTTAGTTTCAGATCAAACGGCACTCCTGTACAAGTGCAGTCAACAAGGGCCATTATCCAGGGTGTATTCCAGGATTTTTTTATATTTTCCCATTGACCCCTTTTGTTGTTTTTTTTGGTTGGGTTTCTTTTTTTTGTTTTTTGTTTTTCGTTAATTTGTGGGGTCTTTTTGTCTCATTTTTACCTTCTATTTAAAAAAAAAAGTTTTGGTTTTGTTATCTTTATCTCTTCATACCGCCTTAGTAGTGTCTGGACCCAGCTACAAGGAGCTAGGAAAAACTCTGGATCACAAGAAATGAAGACAGGCAGACAATCAGCCCAATGTGCCTAATCTTGTTATCCAAATCTTTTCATACCGCTCAAGCAGTGTCAGGACTCAGCTCCAAGGAGCCGGGAAGAACTCTGGATCACAAGAAATGAAGACAGGCAGAGGATTGGTCCACCATGCCTAATCTTACGTGGTATAATGAACAATTTATTTGGGGTATTACTCCATCTTAAGCCAAACAATAGCTGCTGTTACCTTGGTGGAATCTGCTCATTGGAAGAGTCCAATGAGACTATTTACCACAGGTTGGCTTTTAAAAAAAATTGAAGTGAAAAAATTTCTGTATGACTGCATGATTGACTTCTTTTGTTATGGGAATAATGAAAACAAAAACAAAAGTTTGATGAGCATAATAATCATTAGAAGCTTATTGCCCTCTCTGTCATTTTTAAGTGTCACAAGCTGACATCAGCTGTCTATCAAGAGTCAAGGAAAACAAAACTAAAAAAAAAGAAAAAAAAAAAAAAACAGATTGAAAAACAATCCCCCTCCTTGAATAAAAAGTCTAAAACCCCCAACATTAAAAAACCCTAAAAAACAAACTAAAAGTCTGAACAAAACAAAACAAAAAAATGAATGAACAAGCCAGCAACAATAAAATAAGAAAGGTAAAACCAAAATATTTAAGTCAATCTGGTAATTAGACTCTAAAGTGTTAACAACAATGACTGCAGTTGTACAGGATTGCGGATCAAACGACCAATTCACTTGCCTATGTCTACTTATTTGATTTTTACCAACTTCAACCTACTCTGAAGACTCCACTCTGAATCTAGTTACTTTACATGTCAAAACAGTTACCTGTCTGGATTCTGTTTCTTTCTCTGGATTCAATACAAAATCATGTGGGAATAGTGAATAGTGAGTCATGGGATGTTCTTACCCCTGGTTAAAATAACCGCATATTTTTGTTTCTCTCTCTACTTTTTCAGAGTCTTGTCAATTTACCACACCACCTTTTTCTTTTTCCTTCAGTATTATGATGTATTCTCTAGAGCTTCTTCTTCTTCTTCTTCTTCTTCTTCTTCTTCTTCTTCTTCTTCTTCTTCTTCTTCTTCTTCTTCTTCAGTCAGCTTATCCTGCAATTTGTTGAGTCACAACACTGTACTACACTGAATGCCAAGTCTCCATGTTTTTCTGTCCAATCCATCCCCATCTTCCAAACCCTACAGAGGTGTAGTCTATCCATCCACCTGGTCTTTGGCCAATTTCAGTTGTTTGTAACAGAATTTGAAAGTTTTACACAGTTTAACCGTATGCTTATAATTTTTCCATATATACATATATACATGTGCATGGTGTTAAAGAATTCTGTTATATGTGGTCCAGAAGTGCCAAAAGCCTTTGCTTTTATGACAGTGTAGAAGGCTTAGCGGAAGAGTTATTGGAAATGCTCTTGGAAGTAAGGACCTATCTTAGACTTTATGAGATACCTTGATGTTGCTGTTGTTGTAAAATGTTAACAAATTATTTTGTCATTCCTACAGATGCCCTTACAGTTTGAAAAAAATCTGGCATGTTGAAGTTAGTTCGTTTCCTTTCTCTGCCCCTCCTTTGGTCACGGATGTTGATGGGGATGGTGGGCTCGATGTGGTGGTTGCTCCTTTTGCAGAAACTGTAGCTGTGATTGATGGAGAAACTGGAAAACATTTACATGGCTCCAACTGGCCACAACAAAATCTTGACAAGTCTGTCTTTTCATCCCCTTTGCAGGTGATCTTCCTATTGTATATATTCCTTAATATGTTATTTTGACAAGTCATGTACAGAAGCTAAAAGAATCAATAATTAGTACTTAAAACTATAAGACACCTTGCTACATCCCATAATGATGATAATTCATGTGTAGAGCGCACAGTATGCGCCTCTAATTAAAAAAAAAAATGCTCAAAGGCTTTAGACAGTCTTCCACAAGGGACAATCCTAGAATGTAGAAAATGATAGTGCAGATTCCTACGGTTGGTATGCATTTGTGAAAAGGTGCAGAAAGTTAAACTAATTCTAGTGTGAATGTTCAATAAGTGTTCAAGAAAACACATTGAGTGAGTATTCAAATTTTATAATGTATATCTTTATCTGAACGAAATTCAACTACTTATAGCAATTAGTTATGAACTGCTTTTGACTGAAATGATAATATTAAAAACAAAAATTGACAAAATCAGATTTTAGAAACTTTTCTTTGATGGGTGAATTATATTGTGATTTTCAGTTTGACATTGATGGAGATGGAACTTTAGACATTTTGATTATAACATCTGCTGGTGAAGGTCTTTTTTACAGTAAAATGGGTATTGCTCTCCCTGACTTTACCTTTGAGGTGAGTTATCAGGACATTCAATCGTTAACATTTGTCCCCCCCCCCCCCCCCTGTTGTGATTGAGTTTCTTTGCCATGAGTGTCTTTGTGATGAACATAGTTATATGAAGCTTTTTACCTTGTTGAGCTAACAGTCTTTTTCCAACAAAAAGGAGATTTACTTCACTTTGGAGAGAATATAAGCAATTTAGGCATTGTGATTCATTCTTAGGGAAACATTTCATTAGAGCATTGATGTCAAGAACAGCTCAGGATGTTCCAAATTAACTCTATGATTCAGATGTTTTGTATCTGCAATGAAACTGGGGCTTCATTTTCTTTCAATTTGTTTTTAGTCCTACTCACATTGAGTCTACTTTGTTAGATAATTAGAATACCAACAGTACTGTAATTGTGGTTACTTAGGCCACTTTGCTGGAGCAAGATTTATCTACAATTCAATGTCAATTATGACTCGTATTCTTGCAATTGGGTAAAAATTTACCTAAAATAAACAAAATGTTCAAAAATGACTTTCAGATTTACAGATAAATCTCTTCTAAATTAGTGGCCTAAGCAGCCCCCTGGTGGCTTTAGTAGTCCTGGGTGATCTTAGTAACCACGGGTGGCCGAAGTAGCTCTGGGTGGCCTAAGTAGCCCCGGGTGACTGAAGTATCCCCATTTTATGGTATCTGTTTGAGGAAGCATGAAAATCAATGAAGAGAATAGATTGTAAAATTTAATTCCAGTTTTATTTGAAAGAGACGACTGCTATGCTCTGGCTATGGATAAAAAAAAATCATAATCATGGGTTTGTGTTGAGGATAAGATAGGCTAGACTAATTGTAGCATGAAAATAGGAATATTTGATGACTGGTGATTCTAGGAAGTGCGAGACATACTTTTTGGTAAAGTGAATTTTTTTCAACTTCAGAGCAGTGATCGAGGCAGGTGGATGAGCTCTGCAGTGTCACTAATAGAACCTATGACTTTGGCTGCCTGCAGATAAAGGATCCGAGAGGATAACTCAGGATTATGATCAAGTTTAGTAAATTGCTTTCAGACCTATGCCTTACTTTTGTTTTATTTTTGTGTACACAGCTTCCACCTGCATACGTCCATGCCAGCTGGTTTGAAGAGAAGTTGGTCGCTTACCATGATAGCGTCCTCCAATTTGTATTTGCCCATAAGGTAGATTCTCGATGTTTATTTTGTCTTTAATGATACCAAATTGGGAACTGATATTTTATTTAATTGAAAGAAATGTATTTTTTTTTTTGTTTTTTTGTCAATTATTGAAAACTGGATAGCTACCAGCAAAAGGCTTAATTTTTATTTCTTAAAAGGTTTTAGCGATATGAGTGGTAATCAATTTCAGAGATATAGTAGTAGGAAAGCAATCTTAAAATAATTGCAAATCAATGGATTTTGTTATGAAAAGCTTCAAGCTTAGTGAGAAAAATAAAGAGCAACATAATAGTCAGACAGAACTAAGAAGTTGAAGCCCTTACATTTATGGTACCTATGAGGTTTTTACCTAGCTTTGCAATTTTTTATCCATTTCTTGTAAGTTGTTTGAAGTGCAAGTACTTGGTTAGATAGATAGATAGTCTTCAGTATTGCACTTTATTTCTACTAGGTGCCTGGCCATGTTGCTGTGGACCCTCATGTGCTGAGCACCCCTGTGCTGCAGGGAATGAGATATTTGATACTTGGCGTCTCATTCTATTACAACAGCGAAGATTACAGGTCTGTTTTCTGTTCAATTTACATATTTTTTATTGAAAATACTTGGAAAAAAATGTACTACAACTGTAAAGTTTTTATTTTTCAGTAAAATATGAGAGATTGTTTTTTGTTTTTGTTTTGTTTTGGTTTTGTTTTGGTTTTGGTTTTGGTTTTGGCCTTTTCTTGGGGGAGGGGGGGGGTGGCTGTTTTTTTTTCTTCAACGTAGACACCCTCTTAGAGTTTATACTTTCTTAAGCCTTTTATTTTATAATCTAATCAAGGGTGTGATGTTTAGTGTTAATTTGGAAATACTAACATTGATCTTATTTCATGATAGTTATTTTCTTTTCTTTTTATTTCATTTCAGTGATGAAATCAAAGAGAAACCATGGGGGAAAGAGAATATCAAAGACAAGTTTTATTTGACAGCTGTATCTGTTTTAGATTTGTTGGAATTCCGCTCCAGTCGTTTGAAGAAGGCTGCAGATAATTCAGATTTGTCCTACTTGAAAACTTTTTACTTGGAGCTGCATCAGGTAAAAATTAAAAGTAAAAAAAATGTTTGGAAGTATATACTGTAGGCAACTTTCATGGTAGGGCTTTCAAATTTATTTTGTGAACCATTTTTTTTTTTTTGCAAGACACTTACATAATGAAATTAATTTGTCTTTTTTTTTTCTCAAAGTCGTAGATGTTTTGGAAGGCTTTTAATGCATGGTACCCAATGCCTACAAATTAGGATTAACTAAGAAAATAACTTTTAAAAAAACCCCTCATAAATTTTCAGAAATAATCGTTTTTCAGATTTGTTGTATACTATTTGCTGAGATCAGAGAAGTGTAAAGGAAGGAAGTTGTGATGTACTCTTACTAGCAGACAATAAATTTAAGCATGTTAAATGTTGGATAGTTTAAGTAAGCAGTTTTCTTTGCTCCACAGACTCCGGTCTTTGGACTTTTTACTCCTACAGTGTGTGATCTGGATGGAGATTTCAGTGAAGTGGAAATTGTTCATGGTTCTTCCTCTGGTAGTTTGTATGTCATTGGAATGACGAGTGGCCGTCATCGTCATGGTTTTCCAAAAGAGTTTGGATCTATTTCTGGACGGGTGAGTAAAACCTGATGAACTATTTCATAATAACCAATGTCTTGTCATTTAACTATCATTTCGAAGAAGCAAGGAGGAGCAGGAGCTGGCAGTAAAGGCAGGATGGGGTGGAGGATTCCGAAGTGGATAACTTGCCATTCTGCTTGGATACAGGTCTTAGGTTGGAAACTCCCTCTTGACAAATTTCAACCTTTTCTATTTTTTCCTGTCCCTCCACTGCTGTTTCTTCTCACCACTGTTCCTACACCTTTGAATTGCTGAGCTATATTGTATGCATTGTTTAAGAATTTATTGGTTGCAAAATATTCTCATGCAAGGTTTATGATATATCTTATCGTGTTAAGTTCTGTACATTATTTGAATTGAGTTTCTGATGAACACTCGACCAAAAAATTTCCTCTAGGAAAGGGATAACCCACCATTCTTTTGCTCCTTTTTGACTCTGACAATTTTTATTTCAAGGTATCTGCAGTCGACACAGATGGCAATGGCATTTTGGAGCTGTATGTTTTAAACACATCTGGCTCAATATCGAGAGTAGATTCCAAATCCGGAGAGATCCAATGGACCAATGAAATGGAAGGATCTAGTTTTTCAGGAAGTCATGCCTTTGATGTTGACTCTGATGGACATCTGGATATTGTTATGGCTACCAATAGGGGGTAGGAAAATGCTCTTCTTGGGTTGGGACTTTTTCCCTCTCATTTAATGTCATTTGAAAACTGTTTGATGTTACATTTAAAAAAAACAACAGTTTTTATAAAGTTTGGGGATGCTGCAACTTTAGCAGAATAAAGTAACTTTAAAAGTGTTTGAAACCAATTGGAAACATTAGGAAATCTTGCATTTAGGAAAATGAATCTTTGACAAAGCACCCATCTCTTTTTCCACGATGAAAATTTCATTGCCAAAGATAAAGTGAAATTTATTTGAAAAGAGATAAAAAAACTCTTCTTCATAACGATAAAGCATTATGTATTTTATTTCATAGGATTTCTAGAAAGTCTTTCTTACCTGGAAAAATTTATCATCTCTTCCTTCATAGTGATGTGTATGCCTTTCATGGTGTGAACGGTTCGGTCATGCCAAATTATCCATTCAAGACAGGCAGTAGTATTTCTGCCCATGTACTGGCTACCAAATTCATGAAGAGAGGAGGAACATTTGATATGGTGGGTGTTTTATTATTTCACATCTTCTTGTCTATGTGATAGGTCAAGCTAAGGTTTTGATTTTGAGCATTTTCAATAGCATTTATTTTTATCTGCTGAATTAGTTATCAAATTTGCACAAAATTTGTTGTCAGAAGCTTTTCCTTACAAGCTGTGCATGCACTTTTTGTTTGGCAAAAGGGAATGAATGGATTGGTAATGGCATGCTCTGAAAGCCTTTTTGATGCCACAATCTAGGAATGATTTTCATCCTGACCCTGCCTCTTTAAGATAAATGTTTACATGCAAACTGTGAGAGAAGTTATTGGCTTTTTCTATAAATCAGACTCAGTCCATGTTGAAAGTGAAATGATCAGAGTATTTAGATGGGAGATCAAGACATCCAAAGTTTGACTCAATATGATTCAAACATGGCAGTGTTGGCTTTACATGGGAGACCAGCCTACCTGTTGTATTTCGGACACTTTACCTACACACATAATTGGTTACATTACACCACTATATATAGGGCCGTGCATGCCTTCTTACCAGGCAACGAATGAGGTGTATGGAATTTAAAAATGGCAGACCTATCCAATCTTTACATTTTCTAAGCCCAGGTGTCGTTCAGAAGGTCTACATAAGTCAGTGGGCCTCAGCTCCATGCTCATGATAATATGGGGCTCATCCATGCTCATCAACTGAGTGTGGTCAATTTATTGCCCTTAGAGCTTATGATATGTCATATATGGGTGGCTCATAGCAGTTGCAGTACATTGCCGTTATGCCTATCATTTCAGAGAAATTAAAACATTTCTGGGGTGATTTTAAGAAAACATTGTTCCAACATGTAACAGTGTAAAGATAGTAAAGATAGTCTTTGCCATATCCTTAAAGGTATCGTGTTGAGAATGTGTATTTATTTAAATATTGCCGACTATAGGCTTCTGTCTTTTGCTTTTTTTTTTTGCTTTTTTTAGTTCTTTTCTGCATTTCTATTTTCAGGTTTTTCTGTCAGATATTGGTGTCCTTTACATCGTAGCTAGTGACCAAAGTTGTGTTACCCGAGTATCCATAGATGACAAATCACTGGTGGATATAGTATCCAATGATATTGTTCTGATGAACCAAGGCATGGAGTTTTTGGTGGCTACATCGGATGGAAGTGTCATCTGTCTCGGATCTGGACAAGAGGCTCCCGTTGATGAACTAGTGGAAAAAAGTTTGAGACTATCACACCACAATCTCATCAGTCCAAGGGATGCCATGTCTCGAAATGATTTTTCATCATCTTTTCAGAAGGTGAGTTATTATAACAAATGCTTCCTGCTATTCGCATCTACTTTGTTTTTTAAAGTTTGATTCTCTTTGAAATCCAGTGGGCACTGTTTTTATATTTTTAACAAATTTTCTATGTGTGTGTGACCAAGAGCACTTACTAGTGTAAGAGTTTATTTATTCTGTGTTATTGATCGCTATTTGTGAAAATTGAGGCTGGTTTTGTACTTACACCAATATACATAGTGAGATAGTGCTTTTGTAAGTGCTCTGAGAAGCCACTATGAAGAACTTTAGGAGTAATCCCAGGGGATACAGAAGACCTGTAACACTGTGTTTGGATCAGGCTGTGTCTAGCTTTTTATGATAACGCTATCTTTACAATAAGAGTTTGGCATCTACTAGATGCCACATATAAATGTTTCTTTACTTGAGCCATTTCTTTGATTTTGAATTCAAATTACTTATCTTATGTTTCATTTATTTCCCCTTTGTAATCAGGCTTCAATTTTCATAGAAGATTCTACAAGAGCTTTGAAGGAAGTGACCGGCAGGTCTTTCTATATGGAGTTTTCTGTTCACCATCTTCCCTTAGATTCAAAGTATAATATAAGGGTGAGAAGGATTTATGTTGCATAGAGTTTTCCATTGTGAATGAAATGATTAAAAACTTCACTCTAAGTAAGTTGAATGTTTAAACATGTCTTGCACTTGAAGTTTTATATAAATAATTTTTCAGAATTATTTTTGAGTTAAAAACTTCAAGTTCATCCTTAATGTTTAATTTTCTTTTTTTTTTTATTCTCAGAACTACAATTGTTGTTTTTCTCAATTTTGTATTATTTAAAAATCTTAAAAGCAGTTATCCCATTACCATTCAATATCTCAGGTGTACCTGGGCAGTGATGTAGTCTACCTTATCGACCAAATCAAGTCCTCGTCAATACCCAAGTGGTTGGAGATTCAAACCCCGGATGAACCTGGAGAAGGCCTGGTCACCCTCGTCCTTACTGATCAGCATGGCTTTGCTTACAGTGATTGTGTGTTCTTGAGGTAGGGGAATCAACTGTGGCCTGTATAGAAGTAGTCGGTACACATGGTCTTTCGTTATAGGGTATGACTCTCATTTTATGGAAGCCTCTCTTTTGAAAGGATGATTGAAATTAAATGATCATATTTTAAGGATAATGCCCTGTGGTGAATTGGCTCATTGGTCTTTATCAATGAGCAGATCCCACCAAGGCAACAGCAACTATTGTTTGGCTTAAGATCAAGTAAAACCCTTGTATTTCTCATTATACCACGCAAGATTAGGCATAGTGGACCGATCCTCTGCCTGTCTTCATTTCTTGTGATCCAGAGTTCTTCCTGGCTCCTTGGAGCTGGATCCCGACACTGCTTAGGTGGTATGAAGGGATATGGATAACAAAACAGTTTTAAGGACAAAATCAGAAAACATGATCTAGACCACCCTGCACTGGACCCCTTAAGGAAAAAGAAGAAGAGGGCGGTGGAAAATCACTTATAGAAGTAGAGATGGTAGAGAGTGAGCTAAGGAGCACAGGGCATATACTGGGCATTATTCAGAAGCTGGTCCAGGACTGAGACCAGTAGAAATCCTCTGTTGCTGCCTTACATGCCAGAACGCATAACAGGCAATTGGTCAAGTCAAGTCTAATCGTTACAACTGCATTGTCTTAAAAAATATGCGTTTACGTACCTACCTACACCACTGACCAATATGGTATTGGTAGGATTTAGGAGTGCAAACAGGTAATAAAGGGAGCATAGCCAGGGTACTTCATCTGTCTACAGGAGGGGTGTATTACTTCTTCAAAAACTTTTGGTTATTTGTTAGAATGGATTAAGAAGAGCAAAAACATGAATTATTTTAATCCGATTCTTGTTAATCCTGCAATCTATTAAGTTTTATTCTCTGTGGCATTCCCAATCCTCCAAAGTTTATTTTCATAAAAGCTTGCAAAATAATTTAACAATCCCCCCAAAATACGGCCAAAACAAATTTAATCAAAATTCTTTATTCTATGAATTTGATTAAAATTTTGAGATAAATTTTTGGATTGCCTTTTGTTTGATGAAGTGTGACTTTTAGCTAATAAAAATTTACCTTTCTGCCTGCAAGTGCATGTACGTGAGGGTTTTGGCATCCAATAAGAGATCAGATTATTCATCACACTTGAGCTTGATGCCAATAGGAATTGTTGTCCAATGACTAATTTGGGGGAAAGAACGCGCCCAAAGGGGACTACAAAATATTACAGTCGGGGTTCTGAACCTCCGTGTTTGGTTTGCTAGTGCAATGCCTTACCCATTTGGTCATTTTGTCTACATAAATAAAATAACAATGAAGTGTGGTGATTTGGAGTGTTAAATTGAATTGTAAGACTTCAATTCTTTGTAAAATTGACAACAATAAAAAAAATTCAACCCATCTTCACCTGCTTTTTTTAGACAAGACATGCCTAGAAATGACCCTTGGTAGTGGGTTAGGGGGAGAGGAATGGTTGCTGCAAGCTCTCTGTCTGTCTGTCTGCCTGTCTGCTTGTCTGTCCTCTCTCTCTCTCTTTCTCTATCTCTTCCTTTGATTTTATAACCAAGAGATTTAACCTTGATTATTTTAGAGCTAAAGTTGTGGCGATAATAATCAGTAATTGACAAGCAGTGAATAGAAAATAAGTTTGATCTGTTACCAAGGATTAATAAAGCATCAGAGACACACGGTTCTAATTATTTTGTGTGTTTATTCTGTCTCCAGGTTCAACCAACTGATCTTGTTGGATCTCCAGTGGTTGGTGGTGACTCCTTTCATTGCCATGGTCATCATCCTGCTGGTCAACCACGGGTTCCCAGCCAAGGATCTGTTACCTGTCACGTTTCCTTTCAAGGCAAGATGAGCTGCAATCAGTGCAGCTACAGTTACAGTTATTTGCCTTAAATTTCCATCATAATCCATCAAGCCAAGCTGCTCCTCATATCCAAAGAAATAACATCTTATCTTAGCCACGAGGCCATGGATGGACCACTGTCAAGCCCAGCAGCATAGAAGATAAGCTGTGATGTGGGAGATCTCTGGAATAGTTACTGTGGGCTAAGTTAGAAGGACTGGTTGCCTCTGGAGTGGAAGATCCTTGGAACAGTTACTGAGGGCATAGCCAGAAGGACTTTTGAAAGGTCTTTTTCAGGCTGTGCAGGTTCGATTTCTATCAAAGATAAAGGTAGAGTCTAAAGAGGAAGGTCAAGAGATTGAAATTGCCTAGATTGTGTTATAAATTAAAAGGTGTGTAGACCAGACTCTTTAACCTGGGATGACTGGCTTCAAGTGTGGACTGCGTAAACGCCAAGCCTTGTTTTTTTTTCAAAGGGCACCTGTGAGTAAAGGCTTGTTCAAGCACAACGAAATTATGCTCATTCCAGAAAATAATTGGCCATATATAATGGAGTACTTATTTTTAGCCAAGTCTGTGAGAGTCTCAGGGATTTCGACTTGGTTTCTCTGCTTTTGCATGCCTCTGACTGTTGATTTGTGAAAGGATTATAGTTCTAAATGGAAAAAAAAAAAAGAATTTTTGGACTGTGTCTGGGGAACGATTTGGTATGGAGGACTGTCACTGAACTGTATGATTGTATTACATTAAGAGAGATTGTGGACTGAATTATAGCTATTGGATTTGGAGACCATTGGTATGAGTGTGGAAGAGTAAGGTGTAATGATGCAGAGAAATGGAGCGAGTATATCAAAGTGAGAAAACATGTGCCGAAATTCCTGTGTTTGTTTTCCATTTTGTTGATCTCTTAATATTTCCCCCGTGGGGACCCGGGGAATATAATACGTCCCCTGCGGGCCGGCAGGAGGTGAAAACCCTCCGAAGGCAGCGGG